>PVIR01003649.1:0-86276 GCA_004026965.1 Petromus typicus | reverse complement strand
TTTTAATTTCCTGGATTCACGCATGACAGAACGGTGACAGAACAAGGCTGTGGCAAGATGTGGGGCATTATGGAAAGGAGAAGGGCAATCTTTGGTGGGTATGCCATATTGCCTTTGTTCTGTACCAGGCAGACCTATCAGTAATGATGATTATGCCTGAGAAAAGAGAGGCATAAGCCAGAGTGGAAAGTGACAAAGCCAAATCGAGCCCCAGCCTGATTCTACAGCTGAACTCTGAAAAGTCAGCCTTGCCTCACAGTTGTTCTGACCCCAGAGAGGGAGCTGGGCCTTCACAAGGCAACACAACACTCCATGATAGCTCAGTGAGGACTACTCCACATAAATGCAAATTCCCAGAGTTTCTGGACCAGAGGGTCCCCAGGGATTGCCTTTGTCTATAGCAAGCAACAGCACACCAGGAGAGGAGTGACCCCAAGACAGGAATAGAGAATGAATGGAACTATGCAGAGTACCAGTCTACACCCATGGAACCTACCCACTTTTCCACATTTGTCCAGGAAATAAGTTAAATCCCTCAGGGAGCGGGTGTGAAGCAGGAGGTTGTATTAAGGCAGAAAGCCAGCAAGGTCCAGTCTAAGAAGGCCACAGGACATTGATGTAAGGGCTACCATACATCACTACTAAAAGAAAGGAACTAAGCCAGAAAATGAAGTAAGAGAAGAAAGAGCACAAAGAATCAAAAATAAAATGCTAACTAATCTCTTCGCAATGTGACTTAATCTTCTATGATCATCCTTTGGTGGATAAATTTTCAAATATCTCAGCATCTTTCCAAGGAGAATCACTCTACACAACATTGTAACTCTGATATGGCTTTCGATGAAAATAAAACTACAGTGCATTATCATTATAAGCGGCCTTAAGTACTCACAATAAAGGAAAACAAGAAATTTTAAAAATTGCTCTTTCGATTTCTAACTAACTTGTTCTATTTATTCCTTGCCAAATATATCTACAGAAACTATTCCTCTTAGAAGATAACATTTAACGCTGGGGTTTGTTTCTTTTTCTAAGATACTCAAATTATGGAAATGTTATAGTCTACCGGAGGGTGGAAAAAATATACTTTGTACCTGCTTTCAGAACTCTATTCCATGTGCACATTAATCATGTTTGGAATGATTTATTTCTGCATTTGTGCTGGCCAATTTTATTACTGTTTTGTTTGGCTGAGTGGAAGAAAATCTGCTTTCTATTTCACCTCTGTGAAAAAGAAGAGTTAGATCTATGCTGGTTTATAGAAAGTCTATACCTCAGCTTTATTCCTTAATCTGAGGGACTTCCGCATTCATCTTTCTCCTACATTCTTCCTCAGCAATAGTCACTACAAAATCTCTTAATCTAGGTCCGTTCAAGTTTTATGTTTGTTTTGTTTTCCAGCCCCTGCAGAACTTTCAATAGCTTTGCAAAATCATTTCATGCTAACTACGGGGACCTTGTCACAAACATTCCTCACTTTATTATTTAGTCTTCTACACTGGCCTGAAATAATTCCACTGCTGAGTCTGTTTATTTACAGGCTCCATTTGGCCAGTCCCTGACCAGTCCCTGAGCTCTCTTTCTCTGGCCACTGAAACATAAATTCCTCCCCAAAACAGGCACGTTTCTCTAGTTCACAAAGCAAACATTCTCTATCTTTTTAATTACTGCTCCACCACTTACATTCAGAAAGTTTTTCCACTCCTTATTTTCAAAATATTGCCTCACACATTGCAAAATGCTCAGCAATATATTTATTTGATTTTGTATTTCATATTTATTACCATACTGGCCTTACAGAGGGCAGAATTCACAGTTAGTAATGACTGAACTCTTAATACTAAATAAGAGTCTATCGTCTGAACATTTCACTTGGATTTATAACCTTTTGGCTATAGTGTTTTGATTTTCTTTTTCACAGAGAGAAATTCAGAGATATGTTCTCCACGTTCAGACTTCTACCATTTTCCAGCACCTCTACTTCACAGTGGTAACTTGATAAAAGTAAAATTCATCTACATATTTGTGTCTACGATGTTTCAACTTGGTAACAAATGTTTAGCAATCCTGTGAAGCACCATTCATTTGAACTTGGCCCCTAGATGGCTTTCTCATAGTATATCTCTATGAATAATAGAAGGGAGGAGCAGTTTCAATTAATACTAATGTTAGAAGTAATAACATTTGCTAGCTAAGTTACAGACTTACATAGATCAGGCCACATTATAACATATGAATAAAGAGTAAGGAATAAATCATCTGGCTAGCTAATCTATACCAGAACAAAGTGTGAGATGTCAAATCTAACTTTATAGTCAATTCAAAATTCAAAATAATGAATTTGTGCAAAGCACATAAATTTTAATATCAAAGAGTTGAGACACAACTCTGAAAATAAATGTTTTCAGATCTATAGACACAGCTACATGTGTTTGGATGAAGTTTCCAAAATCAAGGCCAATAGAATAGTCTGCTCCTTCTTTTTTGGGGGGAGGGAGGGCGTACAGGGGATTGAACTCAGGACTTTGCACTTGCAAGACAAGTGCGGTGCCACTGAGCTAAATACCCAGTCCACTTTTCTCCCCTTATATTCCTTGATGTTCTGCTTCCTATGACAGTCTGAGACAAGAACTTTTATCACATGACTATGTAAACAGTTATTCTTTGTAGAAAATGGAGAGGAGAAAGCTTGGATTTCTGAGTAATTATTTGGACTGTGTCTTTGAAATCAGACTTAACGAACAGTTCTGGCTCTGTCCAGGACCTTGAATTCAGGACAAGCTATACCATACTCTCTATACTTCAGTTTTCTCATCTACTAAATGAGGCCCATACAAGTACTTTTTTATTAGATGAGATATAACTTCATGCTTTGAAAAAATAAAGATTAATAGACAGTGTCAATTATTGGTAGTTAATAAATTAAAATAATTATTGTCATGGCTATTCTTCTAGATGCTGTGTGTGTGTGTGTGTGTGTGTGTGTGTGTGTGTGTGTGTGTGTACGTATGTATATATTCAAAATCAGTGAAGCTCTAAGAGAAAGATACTAGGAGGTGAAAGAACAACTTGGAAAGCAGAAAACCTAGACAAATCAATCATTTTGCAAGGGAGAAAATCTTGATACATACCAATTCCCTCTACAAAAATCTTCATTAGCTACAACCATGCACATTATTATCCAACTAAACAGGCTGTGGCAAGTAAAGGGGGCACTGTTAATACCTACTCCAAGACAAAATCAGCCTAGCCTAAACCAGTACCTCAGGTCACTCTTTCATGAGCACATTCAACTTATGGTATTTGAAATAAAGAAAATGGAGAAAAAATCCAACTCTGCAGTGTTGGGATTTTATGTTCAATATAATCCTTGAGACTCTGACTGTGACAAATTAGTTAAAACACAGTAACAACAAAAAGATAGACCTAAACATATAGAAACATGAGTGAAATTCAAAATAATGAATTTGTGCAAAGCACATAAATTTTAATATCAAAGAGTTGAGACACTACATTTTAAACTTGCATATGACTTAGACAAGTTATTCCAAATGTCTAACATTTTACTCACACCTTCAAATACAAAAGATAAAACTAATGATTCCTACCAGCAATCATTATATAATAAATATCATAATAGTAGTAACCAAGCCTATTATATTAATCAGTGATCAAAAAGGAGTTCTTTCTGGCAGGTCTTACTGTGATTTTTCCTCTGAGAAATGAAAAAGAAGATTATGTATGACATGCAAAAACTGCAGGAGAAACTAACACATGATCTTTACCATGCCCACATTGCTCAGTTGATTCTAGAATCATCTAATTATGCCAACTTGGTGTCTTTCAGTAAAACACTGCAATTAAACCCATAAATATAATGGCATTGCATTTTCTGAAGTTGACCCTAGCAATCATTAAATGCATACAGAAGTCTTGCTTTAAGGAACTGAATTAAAGATAGTTCACTTCAAAGTCAGTGGATAGATTAGGGAGGACTCAATAAAAATATTTTAAGGGCTCCTAATTCTTCTAACTCTATTGTTCTCAGTTTAAATAAACATTTAAATTAGCTGTGGAGCTTTTAAACACTAAAGATGCCTTCCCCTAATAATTGCAGCCTAATCTTTCAGGCTCAAAAACAGAGAGTAATATACTGGAATTTTCCAGCTTTAGAAGATTTTGGCTTCTCAGGTGATTCCAATGGGTGATGCAGGTTGCCACTGTTGCAAACAAGAGGAGCTACACCTGAGTAAGAGGGTTCTGTTTCTCTCCCCTGAAGCACTGTTCTATAATCCTTCCTCCATACATTCCTCTGAACCCCTGAAGTCCTACAGTCCCAGCAAGCTAAACCCGTCTTTTAACATTTTTCCCAATCAAATCCTACTGAATGGAAGAGGACTAATAAATCCACTCACCTCAAAGAGTGACTGTTAAAAGAGACTAAAAGGATTAATCCTAATAGTGTTTACATTTTCACAATCACCTAAATGTTAGAGTGAAGAACATAAGGGAAATGGAAGTAGAAAGATAAACATATGAGAAGGGGATTTTTATGCCTTTTCTAGACTTTTCCCATGTTTTAGAAATCACACCAAGGCCTTTCACGTTTGTCTAAACTTGTATGGCTGATGTAGATAACATTTCCGGAGTAAAATAAATAATACAAGTCAATAAAACACCATATGGTTTGATTTATCCCTTTTATTTCTAGACACTTTGTTTTCACCTCTTGTCTTCAATTGCATGACACTGACAGAAAGGTTAGGAACTATTAATTCCTCTTCATAAGTGAGAAACTGAGGTCCCAAGAGGTGACATAGTTTTACAAGACCCAGAACCAGGCTTGTCACTTTAACCTATTGTATTGAAACTCTACAAACTTCTTCCCTACAGGTGTTCACTGCATTTGAGAAGGGATCAGGGCTACAACAAAGTGAATTCAGAGCAAATCAAACAGAAGTAACCAAAAAAAATACATACACATACACACACACACACACAAACTCTACCAGGTAAGTTGATAAATCTTATAGCAATTTGGAGCTGTGTTTCATTTTTGTCTTCTGTATATTAGAACCAACTATCATGGGAAAACACAAGCGTATTTAACCTAAAAGTATTTTAATATTTAGGTCTCTAATCTGCTTGGATTTTACTTTAGTGCATGGTGAAAGAGATAGGTCTAGCTTTAGTCTTTGGAAGGTTGAAGCCCAGTTTATCCAACATCATTTGTTTAAGAGCCTATCTTTTCTCCATTGAAAATATTTGACTCCCTTGTCAAAGATGAAGTGGCTTAGTATATCTGGAGTTGTTTCTGGATCTTCTAATCTGTTCCACTGATGCCTGGGTCTGTTACTTTGCTAGTATCATGCTGTTTTTAATCACAGTGGCTTTGGAGTAGTTTCAAATTGAGGATCGTGATACCCCTGCCATGTCTTTGTTGCCTAGAATTGCTTTTGCTATTCTAGGTCTCTTGTGTTTCCAGATTAATTTTTGGATTATTTTTTTCTAGATCTGTGAAATACGCTGTTGAGATTTCAATTGGAATTGCACTAAATCTATATAGTAATTGTGGGGGTAAACCTGCTGCAAAACAGGTTCAGTAGAACTCTTGGAGACACTGGTGTAGGGAAAGACTTTATGAAAAAAATCCCTACAGCATGAGAATTAGCAGAAGGAATCAACAATTGGGATCTCATTTTTTTTTCTTTTAGTTTTTTGAAATAGGGTCTCGCTTTGTAGTTCAGGCTGGTCCTTAACTCAGCCTTGAGCTCAGAAATTCTCCTGCCTCTGCCTCACAAGTGCTAAGATTACAGGGATGAACCACCACACCCTGGCACTGTAGAATTTAGTACTGATTACTGGTGGGCATGAGTTACCATGTCCAGCACTGTTGAATGTGGTTACCAGGGGTAGAACCTGGGACCTTGTGCTTGTGAGGCAGGCACCAGAACCCCTAAACTATATCGCCAGCCCCAGTATATCATCATATTAAAAAGATTCTTGGGCTGGGTATTTAGCTCAGTAGTTTCAGCAGCTGCCTTGCAAGTGCAAGGGCTCAGGTTCTATCCCCAGTAACCATATACAACAGCGCCAGGTGTGGAGACTCATGCTCATTAGCACTAAGAATCATATACTACAGTACTGGGTATGGTGGTTCATGCCTATAATCCCAGAACTTGGGAGGCAGAGGCAGGAGGACTGCTATGAGTTCATGGCTGAGCTCTGGGCCAGCCTGAACTACAAAAGACAGACCCTGTCTAAAAAACAAACAAACAAACAAACAAACAAACAAAAAACACTGCTTCTTTGCTTCTGTACAGCAAGAGAATTTGCTAGCAGAGTGAAAAGACAACCAACAGTATGGGAAAAAAATTTTACAGGCTAATTCTCAGACAAAGGACTACTATCTAGAATATATAAAAAAAGTTATAAATCAGCCCCCTCATATTTAAAGAACCAGTTCAAAAATGGGCAACTGAAATGAACAGACACTTTTCAGAGGATGAAGTAAGAGCAGCCAAGAAGCATATGAAGAAATGCTGATTATTTATGAAATGCAGATGAAAACAACATTGAGATTATATCTTACTCCACAAAGAATGGTTTTTATCATTAAATCATCCAACAATAAATGCCAGTGAGGCTGCAGGGAAAAAGGAACCCTATTTGCTGTTGGTGGGAATACCAACCTAGAATAGAATAGACTGGTACAACCACTGTGGAGATCCTGTGGAGGTCCCATTTGACCTGCTACTTCACTGCCAGGTATATACAGAAAAGAATGGATAGATTTGTATCACAATGACATATGTGCACCCGTGTTTACAGTAGCTCAATTTGTGGTAGCTAAATCTTGGAAACAACCCAAATGCTTATCAATAAGAGACTGGATAAAGAAGATGTGGGTTATTTCTCTTTTTATAAAATAGAGTACTACTCTGCCATACAAATAAATTTGAGTCATTTATACTCAATGGACATACCTTGAGGACATACTCTTAAGTAAAATAAATAGGTGACAGATATGTAAATACTGTACCTTTTCCCTAGTATGAGAAATTGAAGATGTAATGAGTTCTAAAATGTGTGATAGATATTGTGCAATAGAAAAATTTCAAAGGGAAAAGGGGGTAGGAGTAAGTAGAGAAAGGAAAGAAAAAATTTGATAATAGAAAAGGAAGCAAAGCTTATGTACACAGGGGTCGGGGGAATTGTAGGATGGGTAGAGGAATGGGATAAAATGAGAATTAAGCTGTGTCATACACAGGTACATATTCTCAACGTCAAGTGTGATCATAATGTGTATATAAAGTGTACCAATAAAATCATTTTAAAATTTAAAAAATATAATAAATAAAGTCCTTATTATATTCATGCAACCATCACTGTTTCCACAGCTTCTTCACATACTATAGGTAGATCAGGAAGTTCCCCAAAAATGTCATTGGCAGAAAACCTTGTGGTAACAACATATGCATCATATTCTGTATAACCTTGTAAAGCATCATATTCTATATAATCTTCTAAAGGCAAAAAGAAGAATCTGTATCATCTTGGGAATGAAAGGAAGCCAATGATTTGTATATGCCCCACCTAAGAAAATCTGCTAAGAGCCCACCCAAATTTAAAGACCCAGTTCAAAAATGGGCATCTGAAATGAACAGATATTTTTCAGAGGAAGAAGTAAGAGCAGCTAAGAAGCATATGAAGAAATTCTCAACATCATTAGTCATTTCAGAGATGCAAATGAAAACAACATTGAGATTTCATCTCACTCCACAAAGAATGGCTGCCATTTTAGAATTAGCCAGTAAAAAATGTTGGCAAGGCTGCAGAGAAGAAGGAACCCTTCTCCACTGTTGGTGGGACTGTAGACTCGTACAACCCCTGTGGAGATCAGTTTGGAGATTCCTCAAAAAGCTAGGATTGGAGGTTCCATTTGACCCGGCCATCACCCTGCTAGGTATATACTCAAAAGAATTAAAAGACTCATATCACAGTGACATATGTGCACCCATGTATAGCAGTTCAGTTTGTGATTGCTAAATCTTGGAAACAACCCAAATGTCCATCAACTGGAGACTGGATAAAAAAGCTGTGGTTCTTCTTCAGAATGGAGTATTACTCTGCCATAAAAAATAATAAATTTGAATCATTTATACTTAAATAGACATACCTTGAGGATAGCCTCATAAATGAAATAAATAGGTCACAAATAGGTAAATATCACATCTTTTCTCTGGTATGAGAAAATAAAGATGTAAATGAGTTCTAGAATTGTATGTTATATATTGTGAAATAGAAAATACTCAAAGAGAAATAGGGTGAAGGGGGAAAATAATGAGATTATAACAAAAAAGTAAGGAAACAAATTTTATGTATATGGGGGGTTGGTAGGGTGGGTAGGGTTATGGAAAAAATGAGAAGTAAGTTGTGTCTTATACTGGTACAAATTCCCATTGTGGAGTGCAGTCATGATATGTATATGTAATGTACCAATAAAGATTTCAATTAAAATAAAAAAGAAAATCTGCTAAAGAATACCTACTATATTTAAAAATGTGTGGGTTTGATTATTTTAGAAACTATCATCCATCTAGCCAGGTAATGGCTTATGCCCAAGGGGTCAGTTAGAATCTTTGCATATTGATCATTTTCAAAAAAATACCTAGACTAGAAAATAAACAGAAATGCTTTATAAGATGAAAAACTTTTGTAATATTTTAAGACAGATTTAAAATATTATATGCAGACATTTAATTTTAAATTTTATAATGTATGTTATAAAATTAGATTTGAAAATTGAATATGAAATAAGATGAACTCAGATTATGTATTATAGCAATTCTTAATATTAATATGCTTATTTAAAGGCAGCCATTGCTAGGGAGAATTATTTTGAATGAAAGAAGAGGTGAGGAAAGGAGGAGGAATGGGGAAGAAAATACCTGTTGGACAAAGAAAAAGAACTTCCTCGTGGCATACAATGTCTTTTGTTCCAGTAAAATTGAAGTTAAATTTCAAGGAGCACAAGCAACTTTGTTCTTCTTCCCTCCAAGGATAGGGGGAATGGGCCTCGGAGATTGAGAGGGGAGACACACTTGGCTTTCACAGTGGAGCAGTAGGGAAAAGGTGGTAAAGAAGACACATACGAGTAGAAGCAGACAACCATCCAGCGTGCGGCAGATCCTCAGAGGTTTCTGAGAAAAACGAAGGACTGTAGACTGCACCAACATCTAGAAAGACAGTGCAGTCAATGTCATGTTGATCCATTGTGACACAGTCACAGAATTCAAGTCTGTGACCACAGCAAGAGGAAAGTATGGAGTAAAGTGATGACAGGAAATGGCAATACTTCACAAAACTGTTAGCTTCAAGAATGATCAGATGAGAACCAGACACCGGAATGAACCGGTGGCACAGGGCCAGCCACAATTACGTAGTCTTGGCGGAAGGTGGTTCCTGAGTGACCACACGCAATCTTTCACTGAGGGTGCAGCTTAGGCCAGATGCCCCTAACAGTCCAGAAGTCCTCTATCCCCAAGTGAAAAAGCATGTTACCCAGTGGGCAACAGTGCTGAGAGCTCACTTCCTCTAACTCCTTACTTAAGCTACTGGCTCAGGATAACATCACTCTGTGGCCAGGCACTGAGTCAGGAAGTAGTTTATTTTCACTGAAATTGAGGGGGGAGTTAAAGAGAAAGCCAGCTGCAACTTGATCAATTCAGGAAAACCAGGTAGGAGTACAGAGAACAAGTTAAAGAGAAAGCCAGCTCCAATTTGCTGGGAGCTAAATCTTGCACACCAGGAAAAGACAACCATCGCAGTCTTCCTCATATATATTCAGTATGAAAAAGAAGGCTGGACTGGGCGGCAGGGTTTTCTGTGTTGGAGGCCAGCTCAGCTTCAGGTGGGGTTGTGAGAAAGTGAGATATCCCAAGGCTTTTATCAAGTCACTGGATTCCTCCAACAGCAGGGAGGGAGTGAAGCATGCACGGAGAGGTCAGAGGGAAGGGAGGAGAGGAACAGGGAAAAAGGAAAGTTTCAGAGGCAGAAAGCAGCAAATGCGGACATGGGAGGAAGAGCTACTTACTTGTCTCAAAACAATAATCCTTACAGAGGATGTGCTTGCCTGGGGCTGTTTAAAGGGCTCACGGGCACAGAGCTGTGACACTCCTTCCCTCTGTCACCCCGGGTGCCTTTAGACTCACTCAGCCTCTTGTCTGTATGTTGACCTCTAACTAGAGGGCCCCAGTTGCTGCTCACCTGAATTCATTCTTTTTCCACCGCTTGGAGAGTTTTTCTCCTTTCCTCAGGGTCAAGAAAAGGAAAAAAAAAAAAAAAAGAAGCAAAAACTCACCTGGTCTTTCTCTCAACAGCTGAATTATTCTTCTTTTACACTTTTTTTTAAAACAGCAAAGTGTTCAAGGTATGTTTGAGGTTGTGGAAACCCTCAAAGGGATTACAGAATGAAAAGTTTTGAGAAGCACGCTCTAAATAAAGAATTGGAGACGAAAACCTGTCATGATGAAAAATTAAACTAAACTGCCTCAATTAAAGCAAAGAAGAAACCAGTGTATGGGTATCAGGGAGCAGAATCCATATGCTGTGGACCTGGAAAGGAGGCAGTTTCTTGCCAATGCCTGCATCTCTTTCTACCTGGCACGTGCTAGGAAAATTCAAGGGAAACAATTGTAACATGAAGAGTATGAAAAATAAAGGATGGATTTATTCCTAAACTTAATTTACCTGTGTAAATAAAGCTATCTGAATGAAGGGCTGAGACTCAGTGGACTCCTGGGCCAGGTCAATCTTCTGCTTATCATGAAGTCACTGAAGTTTGCAGTCTTCAAACTTAACCAATAGAGTTTGGCCAAATTAACATTCAGGGACAAAACTACCATCACTTGTTACTTCCGTGATCCTGGGAAAACTTGCCATTCTTCTTCAATGTCAATTAACTTGCTAAATGGATATCATCCTGGAGATATTTAAAATTTTTAAATATCATTATTTGTCAATGAGTCTATGTTTCTTGTAGCATAATAAACACTTTACATTTCAAGCACAGTTTCATTCTTTTCTGTAATTACCCTTTAAATAATCAAAAGAATAATTGATGAATGGGCAGGTGAATGAAGAAATGATTAACTTTAAAGATGAGGTACTGAGATCTAGAATGAATTGTACTAAGTTTCATGGCTATGAGAATATATTCTCCTCTTCCTACATCATAATACTTTCTATTTCCTACACCTCCATCCTCTATGTACCTACCGTCATCTTGATCCTGAAAATACTGTGACTCTTAACCCTCACCCAAGCAACCAGGGTTTTCATATTCTCTTTTTCTTCCTCCCTCTCAACTCTGTTCTCATAAAAAGCCCAAAAAGCTTTCTTATTCAATTTAGCAAATAATAATAGATCAAAAGCTATGTGCTTGGTACTCGGATCGATGCTGGAAAGATAGGATAACACATAGTTTCTACCCACAAATTATTCACAAGAAATAATATAAGCCTTACATCCTTGCATCCTTCCATACCACTCCAACTCCTCTAATCCAAAGCTCCAGTCCCCAACTTACTATCTTCCTTGCTACCGCTTTCCTTGAAACCTTGCAAATAAAAGTGTCTTTTTTAACAGGAAGTGAAACAACGTAGGAGCATGGCGCTTCTGCTGTCATGAGCAGGTGTGCGAGAATATGTCCACCGGGCCGGGGATTTAGCTCAGTGGTTCCAGTGCCTGTTTTGCAAGTGCAAGGGCCCGGGTTTGATCCCCGGTTACCATATAAGGATACTGGGCATGGAGACTCACCCCAGCAGCAATCAGTACCACATACCACAGTGCTGGGCGTAGTGGCTCACGCCTGCAATCCCAGCACTCGGGAGGCAGAGGCAGGAGGATTGCTGTGATGTGAGTTTGAGGTTGAGCTCAGGGCCAGCCTGAACTACAAAAGCGAGACCCTGTCCCAAAAAAACCTAAAAAAAAAAATTTTAAAAAAGAATATGTCCACTGGTGCTTCCACAATCATAGCCATCAGCAGGGCTCTTACTCCTTCTCACCAAGAGAAATGCGGTTTTTGAGGTAAATAGCCAGTGCCTGAAGAAATGTCCCAAAGGCTTTAGTAGCAAGGAGTTTTCAGAATGAAGACTAGACAAACACTAGGAAATCTTGATTTTCAGAGAAAATGTCACTGCCCAGACACAAGAGAACTTCTAGTTCAGAAATCCTGACTTTTCATTGTCATTTCACCTTCTCCCTATGGGTGGGATTATGAGTAAATTAATTCACCTCTATTTTGTAAAATGTGCATGATAATATCTAAATTACATGGTTGCTCCAGAAATTCAGTTAGATAATTATATTAAGTACTTATCCACATAAATAGTAAGTAAATGGCAACTTATCAATATTACTATCTATGGGGAAATCAACTAAGCCAACTCTGAGCAGAGCTTTTAAGATAATCCTGTTCTTTTCCTCTTTCAATTCTTAGGCTTTCTCTGCACGTGTGCTCTCTATGATTTCACATTATGTTTGTTTAAGCCCCTGACAGTCAGATAACCTCTCTGTTTTCTGACATTGCTATAATGTGTCGCTGCTTAGTGGACTTTATCAATGAATTACATTAGGACTTCCATGGAATTACTTACTCTAGCCACAGAGCGACGAAGTGTGTCACTGTGATTAAATCTGTGAGAATGGCTGCCCAGCCAGCTGTGTACAGGTCCCCTGTGTAAGACATCTGGATGCATGAAACCAACATTCAACAATCCTCAGGACCTAGCCACATTATAGGCAGTTCAGTAAGTTAAGGATTAAAGACTCTGAAGGTATAAATTAGATCCAGATTATATGGCAGGAATTATGGAATAGGAAGCAAATGCTCAAAGGGGAAAGGTAACTGGGTGGAGGCAGGGGAAAGCAAAGAAGGAAAAAAAAATTATGGTAAAAAGAAAAAGCTCAGAAACAAAGCTTATGTATATGGAAAGCGTGGGAGGTTGAAGAGAGGGCAGGGGAATGGGAAAAAATAAGAATCAAGATATATCATGTACAGGTACAAATTTTCAGCAAGGAACATGATCCTAATGCATCCCTAAGTTATACCAATAAAATCACTTAAAAATATGAAATTCCATTTAATGTGTTGTGATCAGTGAGAACTCTGATACAATATGTAGATCCTTTGATAGAAAATAAAAGTAAATTTTGTTGACTTTAAATAAAAAGAATTAAAGATACAATATTTTCATATATCTTTAAACATTCATATAAATCTATTGATTTTACGGAAGTCATAGAATAAAAGAATAAGGAGAAATAATTTGAATGTTATATGATCATATAATATTAATAATACAAAGTTACCTTTGTTTAAAATATTATTTAATCTTATATTGTACATATCAAGAACGCCAAATCTACCACATATTTTTATAAAAATCAACAGTAATAAAAAATAGTTTCCCCTCCTATAACTGAATTGTTTCTTGAAAAATCACTTTTAAACTTTTTAAGTATTTTCTGCCAGTCTGTTTTAAAGTTAGCATAAATTATTAGCATAAAAAAGTTAGCATATAAATCCATTTCTACTAATTTATCCAGTTCTTAAAACTGAGAGACAAGAAGCAACAAAGATAAAACTAATGCAATGCAATGAGCTATGACTGAAACTCTTTCACCTTTTTAGATGATGACAGTGAAAGACACATTGCCATTGAGCCCTGTGTCATCAGTCATTTCCAACATGCTTATCCCACTGTCCTTGCCACGTCCTGAAGCTGCTCTGGAAGCTGTTTTCTGTATCTAGCTGCACTTTCATGGCTGACTTGTTCTGAATCTCTTCAAAACATGTACCTTTTTGGTCATGTGACTTTGGGGAAGAGCCAGAAGTTGCATGGTGTGAGATCTGGCGATGAGGCTAAGTGGGGACCTCGTTTTCTCTGTCTGCCTTTCTGTCGGATGGCCGTTGGCAGCAGCAGTCACCAAATTTTCATTATGCCTGGTATAAACACTCAGAAGAGAAGACTTCCAGAACTGCTTCAGAAAATGGCAAGACTGATGGGAAAAGTGTGCTTGAAGTGAGAAGGAGGATTTTGAGGAGGATTTTACTGTAATACAGTAGCTTACTGTCGGCAGATTTTTATTTAGACATTCACTAAATATCTTTACCATCCTTGTGTACATTTGCTTGTTTCTACCAATATGTAAGAATTCTCTTTGTATTCAGTAATAGTGCAATTCTTTCTACCCATATGACCCTGCAGCTTGCCCGTGTAGGATGAGCTGCATTCTGACCTCCTCTGGCTTCTGCCAGACGATGACGAGTCACCTTCTGAGTGGGAGGGAGAGCCGATGAAAATCCAGAGATGGGGCCTAAAGGGCTGGGAGGGACTGAAAGCAAACTTCCAGACAAATGAGAGTGTATGTGCTCACATGCCGGGGAACCATTCCATCATGTTACTCAATCTGAAAAACTTACAACTTCCACAAACTATATTAGAGGTAACTGTCCTGTGAAATGGATCAACATTGGGCAAACCAGGGAAGAATTAGGCTTGGCATCCATTTTTTCCCCCAAAGCCATCTTCCCTTCAGAATGTGCAGTAACAGCAATGGTGACTCTTTTCAAAGCTTTCAAACATTAGAACAGCCAGTTGTGGCACGTGGACCACAAGTTTGCTACCACTGACACAGGATTTCACAAATACAGTTAAGAGCATTTCATAATCTTATGCCCTGAGCTGCTTCTACATACCTTTCATTATATTTTCTTTCTTTTTAAATTTAAGTACATATGTTTACATAACTGAAGTTTCCAGATATATTTTGTGTAATCAAGAAATATTATTTCTTAAAATCTCATTACTGTCATCTTTCCAATGCCACCCTCTATTAATTATGAATGCAGTGGATATTATTTACACTTGTCCTCCAGCTAACAGAAATTGGGACTAAAGCTTCTTAGTTGTCATTCGAATTAGTAACAGCTAAAAGGCCAGGACTCTCTCCCTTAATCCCTCCCACTTTGTCATCGCCCCAGGCAAGCTTCAATCTTGTTCAGCATTTTTTTTTTCTTTCCTCTACTTGTGAATGAGTTGCATTTCTGTCCTAATGCTGTCAACATTTACTTTATCTCCTTTCATGTTCAAAGTGAAAATAACACAGAAGCCTGTGCATGAAAACTCTGGGGCAGGACTGACAGCCATGAGGAGTAGCTATATTGGGGTACAGGTAAACATTCCTGGTAATTCACTCCATTCTCTCATTTACTTCCTTTCACTCACTTAAACTAATTTCTCTGAAAGAAAATCTCATTCTCAAAAGAAAGACTTTAGGTTTTCATAGACGCGACACTTGCCCTCACTTCATAGCCCCTGATTTTCCTTCTTTTCTGTTTTTTTTAAATTGATTTTATTGATACACTTTATATATACATCACAATCACATTCAACCTTGAACACTTGTATCTGTACAAGACACATCCTGATTCTCACTTTCCCCATTCCCCTGCATTTCCTACAACCCCACTCCTTATATACATAAGCTTTATTTCCTTTTTTTTTATTAGCAAGTTTTTCCCTTTTTCATTTGAGATTCTATAGCACTCTGAAAAGCACTAAACAACAACACTGTTTAGTTGGCAAAAGCAGTCTTAATGGTAAGGACACAATAAATGCTGCCATTGTTAGATGACCTGCAACTACCCTCCATGCCCTCCCCAGCTCTGACCAGCTTGTTTGCCTACCAAGACAGCCCAGGTCCTTTTGTCACTCAGGTCTCTCCAGTCATGACACCCTGTCAGTAAATATTACTATATGCAAAGCACCAGGTGGAGAAGTTTAAACCTGTCATGGGGTGTGGAGAAGGTGTGATCAAAATATGTGCTGAACGTTTAAACTAAGTAAGATGAAAGACAGACTGCTGTTAATGCTCCTGAAAACACATCTCTGATTTGAGATCCCTCCTCACTCTTGCTATGTCCGGAAGCAGCTGTGGAAGTCTCTCCTTCATGACTGTCTTCACATCATACAATCAAAATGACAGGGACTGCCCCTGCTGGGTGAAAGCCAATGGGAAGGGGGGTGTGTTAAATGTTCTGCTGTGTCCGCATCCACCTCGATCACTGGACCTGGAACCAGGCATCAGTCCCCTAGCTCTTCGCCAAAGTCCAAATAACCATGAAAGGTAACTGCCTCGGGAAAGCACCACAACGAAAGTCAAGAAAATGGACTTCTGTGACAAGAATGGTGGGTAAGTGTGCTGGAAGCACAGATGATTTGGGGGAGGATTGACGACAGTGCGTCCATAGTATTTTTTAAAAATTTTTTAATCTTTATTGGTACATTACATATACACATCATGACTGCACTCCATAATGGGGATTGTACCACTATAAGACACAACTTAATTCTCATTTTTTCCCATAGCCCTACCCACCCTACTGACCCCCCATATACATAAAATTTGTTTCCTTATTTTTTTGTTACAATCTCATCATTTTTCCCCCTTCACCCTATTTTACATTGAGCATTTTCTATTTCACAATATGTAACATACAATTCTAGGACTCATTTACATCTTCATTTTCTCATACCAGAGAAAAGATGCGATATGTACCTATCTGTGCCCTATTTATGCATCCATAAGTATTTTAAAGTTGAACTTTCACCATACTTTTCTGTGCTGCCTCATGGGTCAGAACAAACATCTGTCAGTACTCAGCCAGAGCCCATCAGACAGGTGCTGTGGGGCTCCCTGCCTCGGCGCTAGGTGGGTTCAGGCAGGTCACTGCCCTCAAGGTGGCACTGATTTGAACACTGCTATTCTTTTACTATTTTCTTTTTGGATACTTGATATTATTTTATGGGCTCAGACAGCAGATATGATAAGAATGGATTTTGAGAAGTAAAACAAAAAATGTTTGGTACAAATGTACAGAATACACCCTGTTTGTGATAACTCTGGGACACTGTCACTCCACAACAACACACTTCTCAGACCCCTCTCCCTTCATTTTTATTCTGATTCTGGTACTCCCCAGGGCAGGGATTTGAATAACTTCCCCTACTTCACAAATGTGACTCAATCTTCTCCCCTTCTTGCCATCACATTAAAACCCAGTTGAACTGAGGAAGTAAGTCCACCACTTGCGAGCCTTTGAATTCCATAGGTGTGTTGGAAGCAGTGTTTCAAATCTAGTCGGAGGCAAGCAAAATAAGGGTTTTCTAACCTTCTCTACAGAAGTTAAATTTGAGGTCAAACATGAGTTTTCTCATTGCACATCACTTATATTTTCCTTCTGATTTCCAACAAATCTTCTCAGCAGTTCATATCTGGATCAAGTCCTCCCTTGGCCGTGTACACTGGGTTGGATTAGTTGAACGGAACTTCCATCCAGATAAAGCTGCCCTCAGGGACACAAGAGCACTCTAGAAACAAGTCAGGTGAATAGAGTCTTCTGTGTGGAATAAATTAAACGCAGAAGGCCCCAGGTGGCTCTGCCTATCTTCCAAGAATTAACAGTGCTCCATTGTATTAGATAAATTTGTGGAATTATTTTCAAATGAGAAAAAAACATGTTATCTATACATTGTATAATTCATTACATCCTGCAATGATGTCATGAATGACCTTCACTTCTTTCTAGTGTACTGAGAAATCAGCTAGATGATCTTGAAATCCTTTATTATGAAAAAATGATGATACTGATATTTCACATTTTTTTCTCAGTTTTAATGACTGCAAATTTATTTCTTTGTCATGAGAATTTTTTTTGAGACAGGATCTCACTTTGTAGTTCAGTCTAGCTCTGAACTCACTATGTAACCCAGGCTAGCCTCGAACTCACAGCAATCCTCCTGCCTCTGCCTCCCAAGCACCGAGATACAGGCATGAACCACCATGCCCAGTATTTTGATTGATATGTGATACTAGAAATCAAATTCAAGTCCTTGTGTTTACCAGGCAGGCACCAAAATCACCCAGCTAAATCCCTGGCCCTGCATGAGAATATAAAGAGTGCTTAGTAAGGAATTAATGTTGACTTATATAAGGGGTGCAGTTCTCATAGAAATTCATAGAAAGTTCAACTTTACCATTTTTTAAGGCAACCACGTTTTTGCAATTTAACAGATATTTTTCTCCAGTTTGCTAACACGGGCTCCTTTGGTTTTGAATCATGAGCTGAAATGCCTGTTTAATGCAATGAGCCACGTTAATTGGTTATATATATCCAGCTCCCCATTCTCACCCATCAGTTCCCTGCAAAAGAATCTGCACACACAACATGCAAATGTGGTTGGGTTGGGGTATAAAAGTGTGTCTCAGCGACCTGGCACCTCTAAGGAAGTTCCACTCAGGATCAGTGCTGTGGAACTCTGAGGAACATTCCCCAAACCTGTGTGGGCTCTGAATCCTGTCTGCCTTCTTCTTCTGCGTTCTGATCTTTGGAATCTCCAAAAGCAACATTAGTCCTTCTGACCAAGTTAGAGATCACTCTGGGACAAAGAACAAACTCCTGAGCCCTTTTCCTGTTACTCATTAAAAGCACAATTTTTTTTTTTTTCCTTTGAGGCAGTCAGAGACATAAAAACAGTTATGGTCAAAACATGATGCTTCCCTTGGGCCTATAAATACTCAATAGATAAGAAAAGCAGAATAAAGCTTGACCTTAATTTTTGTGTCCTTTGTTATCTTAGAACTTTGAATATAGACACACTAGTCAATTAAATAAAGTTGACAGAACAAAGTGTATTAGCCCTAAATTATCTGACCTTCCTCATCCCTATTCAAGATGGAGGGCACAGTGACAATATCGACTGAGTTTTCAGGATTCAGAGGGAGTGTAAGCACTTAGACTGTCTGGTTTTAGTCTGACCCCAAATCAGAGCAATGACAGACCTTCCAGCCCCTGTCACTAGAATGGAGGGGTGCAGAGTCTCACATGGCTGAACCATAGTAGAAGCACCATCACCTAGGGACAGAACCTCCTCCCAAGCCAAAGGATTTCTCTGGAGCTTCAAAACAAGTATTCAGGTAATGACTGACAGGACTCTGCCTCAGTGCACCATCTAGAACCACTCTCCATCCTCTTGTGGATGAGTCAGGCTAATCCTCCTCCAAGTGTGCCCCTCTAGCAGCTCTCCGCATGGGAGTCCTTTATTATTCTGATTTCCCAATTAAAGTATATCCTTCCTGTATATTCATACTGTAGCTTTGTTTTTAATTTACATTTTTACTAAAGCAAAACCTCATGCTAGCAAATGACACTTTCTTCCATGTTACTCTTTCCTGTACTATTCTTTTCTCCTTGTATGTGTTACTAATTGTTGGTTTTTTCTTTGACTGTTCAACTTACTCTGTGATTGTAATTTGCAAATCTGCCAGGGCTCTACTTCTCTCCAAGCCTCTCTTGCTATGTCTGAGCAATTTTTGTTGAGTTAGGTTTTTTCTTTATAGTCCACCTAGAGCTGTACTATTTCCTTATGTGGCCCAAATTTGATTTTTTTATTTGCTCAGGTTATAGTGTTCTCTAATGTATTCTGAAGAATAGTCTAAAGAAAAGGAAAGCCCAGTATTCTCCATGGTTGCTGAGTTAGAAAGCTTTGTTTTATTACCTATTATTTTTTTTCCCATTTGTGATAAGTCTATGGATTCATAATCTTTTGAGATTCTGAATTCTGGATTTGAAATAATTACCATGTTACTAATGGGTTTTGGCATGGAGTAATTATCTATTCCTTCTACCATTTTTGAAAGTATCAATTGTACTTTGAGTGCAGTTAAAATAATAAATATTGAATAGTACTTACTGTTTGCCTAGCACTCCTGTTGTACGGTTCAGGCACAAAAATGAGCTGGGATCACGTGTTACAGGACTTTGCTGAGAGATGGAGCCGTAGAAAAGGGGAGCTTGTATAGACATGAGAAACGTGAAGGCTTTTCAACATGTTTTGGTACATTTACATCATTTTAAATATTTGATACAGAAATAATTCTGATTTAGACAAGAGAAATAAATTTCCGACTAGTCTGGTCTTTCTAGATCCAAGTAAAATTATTCAGTTTGAATAAAATGTTCCCAGTTAATATCAGTTCCTTAAATCTATATTTTAAAATATTTTTCTATGTAAATAAAATGTAATTTTGCTTCATTTTAATCTCCTTCCAAGACAGAGAAGATATTCATTCTGTCTTATGTGTAGGGAAACAAAAAGGAAAGTAACTTCTGTTAGTTATCTAGTGTATAATCACTATGATGCTAAGTGCTTCAAAAGCAGTATTTCAATAAACACCCACAAAAATCAACAAATTATGTGTTATTGTATCTAGTTTAAAGATATAGGACATTAAATTGATTGGTCAGGTGGTCTGTTCAAAGTCACTCAATAAGAAAATGCCGGTCAATACTCACACACAGGGTTAGGGACTCAAGAACCTACATGACTCCACTTAACCACATCACTACCTCAAAAGAAACCACAAAATTGGATTTTCAAATCACCCTGAAGTCTCCAAAAAAGAGGCAAAGATATACCTTCCAAAAGTTCAATATCTGGTATACACACCTTGGGAATGACAGCTGTCTACACACCAGATCTAGGCTATCTGTGACCTTCGGCCTCCTGCCACCAAACAACTGCTTCCTTCTTGAAACCTATCAGCTGTTGTAAGACCTGCTAGCTTCTTCTCAACTAATAAAGTTGCCAAAGGCCCTGAGTCTGTGTGCCTAGAATGGACGAAAGTGACTGACAGAGAAATTAAAACATGCCTGTACTCAGGCTCTAGCACTGGGACTACCCAACTAAGAAAACTCTTCTTTCTCTACAGACAGAAAAAAAGAAGAGTTTCTTTAGGGATCTTGACCCACAGGCTAGTACAAGAATCCTGCCCAGTGGCATTCTTTTCAAAAAGTTAGATGGGGTGGCTTCTGGACAGCCACCCTGCCTGAGATCATTAGCAGCTACCACAGTACTGGCAGGGGGAGCTGCAAAGTTAACTTTGGGGTGGAGACTAGGAATGCTAACTCTTCCCATTTGGGCTAACAGCAAAGTTTCTTTCTGCAATCAGACAGGTAGCTCAATGTGACTGACTCTTTTCACTATGTTCTTACAGCTGTTTCATTTCTTCAACCCAGCCAAAGAGTCATAGCACCCAAGGAACTTGGAGGGTACATGATTCCCAGTAGGGAGGGTCTATAGCCCTTTCCAGCTGGGAAAAGCCAAAGAAGACAGAGACCTCCACTCAGTTGTGAGGAGGGGGATAGGTGTCTCGAGTGGACTGAGACAGGAGATTAGGGCAGGGCAAGGCTGGCTGGGAAAGTAAGCCTGTCCCATTCGTTACAAAATCCTAGGACACATGCACAGAACAGTTCCCACGGTCCTGCTAGAATTGGAGCAGCTTTTCATAGGACCATCCAGGCCTGATGTCAGCTGAGGAGTGACTGAGCAGCCACACTGAGTGTTTGCCACCTGTTCTCTCTTGAGCACGGCCTGCCCTCACGCTGGACGGTGCACTTCTCTTCTCATTCTTAATCTGCCCAAACTTGCTTTGCAGAGCCTGCTTCTTTTCCTACCTTTAATAAAACTTTGCTACAATTCCAAACATCTTAATTGGCTGTATTGGTACATTTTATACATACATTATGATCCCATTCACCATTGAGAATTTGTACTGGTACATGACACATCTTGACCTCATTTTTCCTCATTCCCCTGCCCTCCCTCCTTCTCCCCACCCTCTATGTACAAGTTTTGTTTCCTTTTTTATTTTTACTTTTAAACTTTGTCCTTCCCATCTTTACTTTCCCCTGTTCACCCTTTGCCTTTTCCTTTTGTACATTTTCTTTCCTATTCCACATAACCTAAAAACATTTTTTTAAAAGTATCCTTTGTATAGATATATGAGACTCTGGTGGCCTCTGGTCCTGACGAGTCACCCTATAGACAAGGAAAATATGTCTTGGAAAGTTTAGCAAAGCACAGAATTCATTGTTTTCTCCAGAAGAAGTCCATGCTCTGGAACATTCAATCTAAAAATAAAAGAGGGAGCTTCACCTGCCAGAAATTCTTAAACAGAAGTATGATAACCAAAATTATGGAAGAATTTTAGAGGATGAAAGTTTGAATTTAAAAAGCTTAAAACCTCCCTTCAACCTCAGTGATTCTTTTTGGCTTTATAATGGAAGATACATTTTCCATTTTTTTCTCTTCAGTTAAAAACGAATGAAGTCATTTTTCCTTTTTCTTCCAGGTTTTTATATTTAATAACTTTTCTCACTTTCTCTGCTTTAGGGTTTCTCAGAGTTTTCCTTCTCTAATCTTAAAGTGAAATCCAGGGGCAGGAACAAGACGAGTGGACTCTGTCTCTCTCTGTCTCTCTTTGTCTCTCTCTGTCTCTGTGTCTGTCTGTCTGTCTGTCTGTCTCTCCTCTCTCTCCCTTCCCCCAGCTCTTTTCTCTTCCTCCTCTGGCTCAGTGTCTCCTTTTCCTTTTATTTCTTCTTTTCCTCTCTCTCCTCCTTCTGAACACCTTGCCCTCTCATCTTATTCAAATACCTTCACACACTTCACACACTCTGTATCCTCATATAGCTTGTGCTTAACTTTATTAAAATAATGCCAAGTTATCTGTAACTTTGGAACTGATATGCCTACCATTGGGTTTTTACATACATTATCCCAGCATTCAATTACTGCCTACACACAGAGTATTTTGTTTTATACAATTCTGACCTATTTCTTTTTGGACCAATATCACTTTAACTATTTACCCCAGAAACTGTGTAAGAAAAGATTGTTTCCTCTTATTTTTCTTGTAAAAGTTTTCCTTAATACAAACCAATTTATAACATTAATTGTTAAACTATTAAGTTTCTATTTTAATCTTGCCTCTTACATTGCAAATTGGGATTAAATTGAATCTCTTTTTCCAAGGCCATTACATTAATTTCATCATTTGATTCCAGTATTATGGATGGGGGATTAGTAGATATAAAATATATTCTTATTTTCATTTAAAAATTCAATCAATAACTGGTAATTAATTTGAATAAGAAAAAATTAACTTTTATTTGATATTTCATTTTTAATCATTAGAATGATGTATGCTTACTGTAAGCCATTCAAACATGCTAGAATTGTGTTCAGTGAAGTAAAAGGATTCACCCTCAAGCACAATCACCTGTTCTTCAAGATGTCCACTCCTAGCAGCTCAGTCTTTCAGTTCATGCAGGTACAGGTGAGCTTGTTTGTTCAAGAACATGATCCTGCTATATGTAATACTCTGCAGTTTGCTTTTTAGGCATCTAACAATACGTTGCAGAAAAAAATGTTATGTCTCTACATATGAATTTACCTTATTCATTTTAGTGTCTACATTCCATTCTATCTTATAAATGAGACACAATTTGTTAAACCATTTTCTGTTCGACAAATGTTTAGTCTGTATTTAATTTTTCACCATTACCCTTAGGGCTGCAGGAAAGACCTCTGGACATATATAATAATGACAATTTCATTTTCACCCCTCTCTCAAGAAGTCTGAGGCAATTTGAGAGTAGAAAAATATGTCAGTCCATTTCCAAGGTTAATATAAGGAACATATAGTGAGGAAGCTCTCATGGAAGTACAAGACCCACAGCATGACTTTTAATACAGAAGGCTGCAGATGATTTAAACCCTTGGAAATCAATGGATCTTAATATATTCTCAACAAAGAGGGTGCCAATTAGATCCAGGCTGGGATCCACAGTTCATGTTTACAAAGGGAGGGGACGAAAGGGAGGGGAAGTCAATTTCTCAAAGGGTAGTGCCTGAAATATCAGACACACCAAAGGGCATCTGAGGTAAGACTCAGGGGAAAAAAAAAAAAAAAAAGCAGAGTCCAGGCACCTACAGAAATCAAAGGTCAAAGCCAGAAAAGTTTGAGTAAGTTTCCTGGATCTTTATGGCTATGCACTCACAACTAAGTGGTCACAGTTGTCCTTTGGCATGCCTGTTACACTGCCACAGCAAAGTCCAACAGCAAGTGCCACCCAAAGCAGCCAGGGTACAGTGCAGCACAGCAGTGACAGCTGAACTCTGGCAGAATACCTAATTTTTTAGAACTGCATTTTTACAATTTTTGGGACACAACCTCTCCAACTTTCATTCTCCTCACTTCAGAATAAGGACTTTTTAAAAGTTAAGGTAGTTTAGCTCCAATTTTTAAACAATTTCACATGCCCAGCACTATGTTAAGTACCTCTGGGGCATTATCTCATGTGATAGCCACAATAGTGCTATGAATCAACGCTCTTAGTCCCTGCAGTAGGAAGGTTTGGAAATTCACATTGTTAATAAAGAGCAAAACCAGCACTCAATATTGCCCAGGTAGCTAATCACACTGGAAAATCATTTATTTTATTGTGAGTGTTCAAGGAATAAATATGTTGATTGGAGTGATGAGATCATATTAATACATAATGGGAGCAGATCTACTCAGTTTCCAGCTTTTATTTACTAGGCCATCTAATCCTCAGATTGTTAAAAGCAGGACAATGGTGAGGAAGCCTGACAGCCCAACAGAAAGGAGAATCACAAGCCCTTGGACATGGTTTGAGATTGGTATTGGTCAACTCTTTGAACATGGGGACTGATACCTGACAGCTGTCCTTAAGGGAGGAGAGGTTTATTTGGCTCTGGGTTTCAGGTGTACAGTCCATGGTTAGCTAGCTCCAAGGCAGAAATGACATCGCAGAGGACACTGCAGAGAAAAGCTGCTCAACTGAGGGCTATTAGTAAACACTGAGAGAGGAAGGTCAGATTAGAAATGCTTCCAATTTACAATTCCAGGATCTGATCTTCTTCACTTGGCCCTTGTCTCCTAACAATGCATTCAACTAATGACCCAATCACTTTCTGATTGTCCCAGCTCTGAACACCTGAGACTTTGGAGAGCAGGGAGGGTATTTTAAATCTAAATTGTCACATGATCTTTCCAAGTTCTAAATTTATGCCAAGCAAGACTGTTGAATCATATTTTAATCTTGGAGAATTCAGGGACAATAAAATATATTCATAATTGTAGGAAACAGACAAAAAATTCAGATTGAAAGAAAGAAGGTGGATTTTTAAAATGTTATAACTAATTAGTTATAACTATTTCTAGATAGAACTATAGATTTTTTAAACAAAATTGTTTTTTCTTTCTTTGATGGGACAGTTTATCTGGGCATTGCTAAGTTCTCTGTCACTTTGTATGAAGAAAAACCTTTCTTTGCAAAAACCTTCATGGGAGAAATGAAATGGTAGAGAAGTACAAGGTCAGTGATATGCAGTTAGCTGAGGGACTAATCAATCAATTTCATCATCAAGCCTGACTATTGGTAAATTGTCCACATCGGTCCCAAGTATGTCTCTAACAGGAAGTAGTAATTCAGTGGGGAGAAAAAGCAACATTTTAAACAATTTAGCACAGCGTGTTTAGGCCTGAGCTTACAAAGCTAAGTTTTAATGTTGATAATAAAAATAAAATGTCTGAGACAGTTCATTTCTCCATGTAATTTTGAATATACTTCCTAATGTCATGACTGACTATTCTTAACACTGTTCAGAAAACAGACAAGCAAAATCAAATCCTACCAAGAAATTTAATTAAATAGCAAACACTACATTAAGCAACTGTACGTGTGCCCAAGGCACATCACTTCTGCTGAGTGGGCTTCACTTTTGCTGTAAATGTGGTAGTAGTGCCTGCTTCACGGTGGTGCAGTAGTGAGTAATGCATGTAAAGCGCTTAGCGTGGTGTCCTGAGTGTCCACGTATGTCTGTGAGTGTTCGTGTACGTAGGAAACTGTGACTGCTTGCACGACATATTTTCTGTGGATTCAAATGATGTGAAATGGGAGTGTAAAGTCATGAATTGGAACAGCATGAGAAGTCGCAGCTCCCCCTCCCATAGTGGGAGAGATCAATGGAATTGGGGAGGGCTCACTGGGACTTCACTTCTGTTGTTTTGTGTCTTTTTCTAAAACTTGATGAAATGAATCAGAATGCTAAGATTTAACATGTTCATCTGTTGCATTCTTTTTAACTCTTTCAAAGTATATCTAAATAAAACATTTTAAAAGATGGGAAAAAAACACTAAAAATTTATAACACTAAAAAATGAGAATTAAGTTGTGTCTTATACTGGTACAAATTCCCATTATGGAGTGCAATCATGATGTGTATATTTAATGTACCAATAAAGATATAAAAAAATAAATAGCCTAAATAATAAATAAATGAGACCGCTTTAAAAAAAATGTATAACACTATACAAAGCCTTGGGATATAAAAAGACACAAAACAGTATGGAAATCTCAAGCAGCATGATTTGGCTAGTTGCAACAGCCATGGTGTTTTACTTCCTTTTTGTGCTGCAAAAGATGGTTTTATTACTTTTTAGTTCATATTTGCTTGTTTTTCTTTGATGGAGGGAGGTAGTTCCTAGAGACTGTACCCCAGACTACATCCCCAAAGCCCCCTTAAGTTTTTTTTTTTTTTAAACAAGTTCTAGCTAGGTTTTCTAGGTGAGGTTTAAACATATAATCCTCCTGTTTCAGCCTCATAATCCAGCAATAATAGGCATGTACTACCAGGCCCAGTGGCTTAGGCATGCTTATTTATCCATTTACATGCTGATTTCTGCTCCAATGCAAAGCCCCTCACTATCGCATTTCAGTGGACCATGGATATTGCCAGGGTAATGCCAGTTTACTCTCTTTCATATTTCCAAGGCTCCAGTTTTTTTCTGAGACTCAACCTTCATTTGGTTCAGTAGACTCTAGTCGATTCCAGTCAATCAAGGATCACATCAGACCTTAGACTATGAGTTAATTATTCAGCTGTGACCCAGATACATCTCTAACACCAAGTTGACAAGGACAATGTAAAGAAGAAGCAACAATGTATCATACCATGTGATACTCCAAGTCTTATGATTTGTTTGATTGAAAAGTAGGCAATTCGATTTGGCAAGTGAGGAAGTCATACAAATTTATTCATTCCACAACTATTAACTAAACATCTAGTATGTGGCTGATTCTAGGCATTGCGGAATAGAATAAAATAAAACATGAATGTCTCTGACAACATGGATTCCAGATTCTAACTGGAGAAGAGATAAAATTAATCAGAAATTTTTTTAAAAGCGACTTCTGAGAAAAGTTGCTTCACTCCCAATATATTTTAATAATACCAAAGAGAAAATGACTCCTATCTTCCTCTGACACTGATGAATAGGATGTGTTAGAAGAGCAGCTAGCCAACCTGGCTGGGATGGCAATACTGGAAGATGGATGGGTGAGCTGCTAATCAGCCTGGCCACCACGTGCGAGTCACTTTCACTGGATTTTTCCATTACATTCTATTGAGAGCATCCTAATGGATATGATGTGATACACGTGTTTTGTAGAAAAGATTACTAAGTAACCTAGGTGATCTCTGACCATTGTCATAGGTTATATTGACTGGGACTCCTATCACCTCCTTGATGACAGAAAACAGTAAACAAAAAGTACCAGCCTGGTCTGACTCTGGCATGGACCTTCTCCTGAGACTCTGCAGATGCCCAGCTTGTCATTCTATCCTCCCGTGTAAGTGAAAGGGCTAGAGAACTCTATGAGGAGTCCTGGGAGGCCTCTGCCATCATTACCTGATTAAAATCCACTTCTAAATCCTATCATATTCGAGTTTGAGATATCAACATTTCAGTTTTAGAGGGATAGAATAATTCAGCCCATAACAGCTACTGAAGGCCAATTGGAGGAGAGAAAAAGTTCTAGGCAAAGTTTATGTGAAGGAACTTTACAAAGTGGTTATCGGACTTGATTAATGAGATTATGACAATATACAAAGGGAAGAGAAGGATAAGCATGATACTAAACAAAACAAATCTATTCAGAAATAGGTAGAGTTTTCTAGGGGCAACAAGTAGGTTCCTTTGTGGAAGATATATGTTTCCTGTAGAAGTCAGGCTAGCTAAGTTTGTAAGAGTAGAATGGGGTCATTCAGTCAACATCTTTGCAAGTCAGATGAATACTTGATCTAAAACTACACAGGCAGGGAGAAACACTAACAGCCAAACAATAAACCACAGAAAAGATCTTAACAAGGATTGTCTATCATTGAAGTATGCAATGAGAAACAAAACTTTTTAAAAAAAAATTTACTGGGCTATGAGTAGAAATAAGGTTTCCAAAGAAGACTCAACACCTGCAGCTCAGAGTGCCACATTCAAATTGGAGCTGGGTGAGTATGTGTATAGTTTTCTGACTTTGAGACCCCCACTGAAGCAGGGAAGAGCAAGAGAAGTAGTTTTAACTGTGTTTGATCATAGCATGGATAAGAGTAGGAAATAGTTTATGTAGTAGAATCTCCAAACCTATCATTACTTCACAACAAGTAGTTGAAGGCTGGGATATTGCTCAGTGGCACAGTGCCCACATGGCAAGATGAGGTCCTCAGTTTTGTTTGTTTTCTTTTGTTTTGTTTTTTTGAGACAGGGTCTCGCTTTGTAGTTCAGGCTGGCCCTGAGCTCAGCCTCAAACTCACATCACAGCAATCCTCCTGCCTCTGCCTCCCAAGTGCTGGGATTACAGGCATGAGCCACCACGCCCAGCACAGTGGTATGTGGTACTGATTGCTGCTGGGCGTGAGTCTCCACACCCAGTATTGTATGTGGTTAACCAGGGATCAAATCTGGGCCCCTGTGTTTGCAGGACAGGTGCTGGAACCACTGAGCTAAATCCTTGGCCTCCTCAGTTTAATCCTAGCACAAAAAAAATAAATTTTGAATCTCAAATAACCAGAATGTTACCCCAAAATGCAGTTTGTTTCCTCATTTATCATGTTCACTTTTAAAAAACTACAATATTTTAAATGTTAATTTTGAATTTTAAAATCCCATTTAGTGAATGGAGAAGTCTCTAGAAAAGCTTTTACTAATCCATCACATTTTTATCACTAGTGGAAAAGCCTAGGGATGCTACCAAGAAAAAGAGTGTTCTAATGAAAAGAAACATCATAACACAAAGCTGCTCTGATTGTACTTCCCATGGGTCTCAGTAGAGAAATGCTAAATATTATCAAAGGTCTCTCCAAAGCCAAAGCCCTGGGGCAAAACAAACTCCTTCAAGAATTATGTTCTAAATTAGCTAGTGTTCTCCTGGATCATTTATTAGAATTTTATAACCAGATCCTGAAATTAAAGCCATCCATATTACATACTCTGTCAGTATTTTATGCATTACATTAAGAAGGAAGGACTTTTACAGTTTATATTTCTCATTGGCTCTCTGCCTCCACAAACACCAGTGGGGAAGGTATGACTCAAATTCTTACCTGGCAGGTGGAATACAAAATGTTCTCTCTCTACACGTGAAGACAAGTCTGGAACCAGGCCAAGAATCTTTCTGGCTAATTTGTGAGCTTTCATTGATAATACGTTAAACAGAAGCCTTTGTACTAAGAAATGACCATGTTTTAGATATTTAATGCAAATGAGTATTTACAGGTGTTAAGTTTACTTAAATAATTTCCTTTAACTCAAAATCTTTGGTGTGAAAGTTTTCTTACTGCCAATATGTGCCTCTCAAAGGAAAGCTAAGGATAAAAACCAATAATGTAGAATTTTCAAAAGGTGAAAGAAATGTACCGATTACTAAAAAGAAGTCAGTCACAAATTATTGATATTCTGCCCAATCTCCCTTCAAACTGTGTAACTATTATACACCTATGAATCAGAAGAATGGTGATGCTTTTCTTCTTACATTTTGCATCCTTCTCCCTCCAATATGCTTACTTTATGTAAAGCAGAGTCCTGGTCCGCTAGAATTAACAATTAACATTGATCTACTACAAACTTACAAGGTAAACTGCACTGGAAGCGGGATATGGGAGAAGACTGGCAGCCCTCCCTTGGCCCAGCCACTCCACTAAGCCCCAGTTGTGAGTGCGCACAAGTGTGTGCTGCTGGAGTCTCTTCTCTGTCTCCTTCTCCCCCAGGATCAATGAGTTTATGTGACTTTTTTTAGTGTGGTTTCAAGGTTGTTCATCAATGTATCTGCATCTCACTGCTTAACATCACCTAAAATTGAATGTACCAACATATGGACAAAGACGACATATATCGTAGGACAAAAATGAGGCTGCAGTTTTGCAGACAGATCCCACCAAATATGTTTTTTTCAATAACTTCTTTTAAAAAAAAGAGTGATTATACAATCACCCTGGGTTTTATTTTTTTTTTCATTGTTGTCATTGTCAATTTACTTGAACTTTACAACTAACAGTTGAACTTAAAGTAATCTCAAGCATCTAAGGGCTGTAAAATCAGGGGCACAATTTCAGATAGAAGTTGTAGATGTGAAAGCCATTTACCCAGGAGTAGAAGATACAATATTTTCTTAAGATTTAATTGTTTGTTCTTGACTTGTCTTACTACCTTTGTCCTCATGAGAGATTGCTGCTAAACTTAAGATGACCATAGCTCTTGGATACTCTGCACATCCTTTCCTAGACCCACTGGGGTTCCAGGCTGGATATGAGCACGTTGTGCTTAATGGGCAGCAGCACAGTACCTGCACATCAGGAGTGCAAGAGATTGCTAGGGAGTGAGTGACACAATGAGACCTCAGGGGTAGTTATGAAACTAGAAAGATGAAAATGAAGAAAACATGTTTCCAGAGAGTAGGATAAAAAAAAAATAGCTACCTAATGCACAACATAAATACCCTGTTAAAGAAATGACAATGTACATAACTTTTCAACATTTGACATATACTTCATCATTTATTTGAGCCCTGTCAGGGAAGAAAAGAGATTCCAATAATACCTAGACCAACAAACCACTTCAGCATTTAACTTCTTGTAAGCATTATAATTATGCCCAGCACAAGCTGCCTTTAGCATGTCAAGAAGGAGTCTTTAATATCCTCATTTTAAAAGATTTACATCACTGCTCTTACTCCCTGGGAGGCTGTCATTTTCATGTATCCATCATTAAACAAATCCTTATTTCCTTTTTCCATTTTCAAAGGAGGACCAGGCCAGTCTTTGCTAGCATTTTAAATATATTTTTCCACAGGTATAAAGATACTCAAAACATACTCAAAAACTAAAATTTTCACTGTGATATTAAAAATCACTAGGTGATCTAAAATTTCTGGTCTTTACATCCCTTTTTCATGTCAGGATCTTGAGATATATTCTGAGTTTGCTTTTATCCAAAAAGAACTTGAGTTGGCTCGAGCTTAAACAGACTAACTTTGGTTTCTTTTTTTAAAAATTAACAACAACAACAACAACAAGAAACCACTATCCCTTGGGCATGACGATTCATAAAACAAAACAAAAAGAAGTAAAAGCATTGATTCAACTTACTCTTGAAAACAGAAAATGTGGAAATAGTAACTGTCTTCATTTATAGATAGAAAACAAATAAGGACAGAAATTCATTCAGAATCACATGCACAGCTGAGACGAATAAGGCAAGGTGGATTTTCTGGGTTGAATGAATAGATCAGACAGTAAGAACATGGTGATGTGAAAGGTGAACCGAGAGGATCAACTTGTACAACAGACCAGTTGGTTCCATCCAGTCTGCCACCAATAACTTAGTGCCAGCCAGTTGTCATCCGAGTAGGAACTGAGACAAAAAACGAGCCTCCAGATGGCAATGATTCAAAAGTCTCTCTGTAATATCACAAAACCTTGAAGCACACATCTTGTCGAGTCATTAGCTTGCATGCAACTTCCCCCCATATGTTCGCTGCACAAGACCCAAGAACACTGGCTCAAGTATTTTTTTGATGCTACACCATAGTCTTCATTGAAGCAATTCCTAATAATAGATGGTTGATTAGATCATAGGGTGATTTAAATGCTGTTTCTTTTATTTGTACATGTCACTGACACATAAGAGACTTTAAGTATCATATAACAGAAAATAAACATAGCAAATATAACAGTTTGTTCTAAAATCACTGTAGACTTAGAGTATGACTTAAAATACTGAAATATCTTTAACTTTTTTCTAAACACTCCCCTTTCAGAGCAAACTAAGAATGTATAGTTTTCAGTTGTTACCAAACCTTAAATATATTTAAGGACATATTTCTATGTCCTCAGGCAATAACTGCCATTGAAAATGTTTCAGAATAGGTCTCCTAGAAGAGAAGTCACCTTTCTAAGACATTTTACACAATGATAGTGTATGAATTTTTTGGTTCAGATTAAAATTTCTGCTTGGAGAATACACTATATAAATGAGTTATAAAATGTAGGATATATATTGTGAAATTAAAAAATTCAAAAGGAAAAAAGGTAGGCTAAATAAAGGAAATAAAACATTTGATGGTAAAAAAGTAAACAAGCTTATGTACATAGGGTGTAGAGAATAGAATGGGCAGGGGAATGGGAAAAATGAGAATTAAACTGTGTCATATACTGGTACAAATTCTCAATGTTGATTGTGATCATGATGTGTATATAAAATGAGCCAATAAAATCATTAAAGAAAACAATGAAATTGAGTAAATGTCAGTGCTGGGCTGGGTTATAAAAACACTGGACTCATACAAACCTCAGTTTAAGTCCTAATTTTGTGATACACTAATGCAGTGACTTTGGGAAATTTAATTAATTGTTTTTAGCTCTAGCATGTAAAATAAAAAATGAAGATAATGATGTCTGTTTTTCCAGGATCTTCCAAAGATTTCTTATATTGTCAATTGCAGGGCTTGATCATACACCACACAGTACAGCAATTAATAGCACAAAATCTACAATTATACTCCTTTGGATTCAAAGCCCAACTCTACCATTAAAGTCTTAACCTCAGACAAGTTACTTAAGCCCTTTTTGCTTCTCTTTTCCTATCTGTAAAATGGAAATAAAGGTAGCTTGAGAATTATTGAAGACTATATATTATATATTAACCAGAGACTTGGGATAATGTTCAACACAGATTAGCCATAAAAAAGTATTAGCTATAATCACAAAGCAAATTAAAGTGCTAATAAATATGCTATCACTTCTGCAGAAGAGGAGCCACCTGATAGATCAAAGTGGGCAGGACAAATTTATCAGCAAACTGTGACCTCAGAACCCTGGAAGAATCCAAAACAAATGCATCATGGTGACAGTATGTGTGGACATCCTTCTACTGACGCTACATCCAGAACTGAAGGATGTTTTCAGATCAATCATGACTCTGTAAGTACTTTGAAGTTATCCCTTTCAACTACACAGTGGTAAAATACAAAATTTTGAAACCTTTAAATTCCTTATTCATGCCATATTTTTCAATATTAATAACCCTTTATTTATCTATTTTTCCTGCAGCTTTTTCACCTACCATGTTATCAGTATGATGGTAAGCGTTTTGCATTACTTACTTTTACAGCATATTTTGACCAAAGCAAAAAGAGTGTTCCTGAACATAAATGTTATTAATCCTAAATAATTAATAAAGTTTATTTTTAATCCTTTGTATCTCCTATGTGAGACACATACATTTGTCATTAATATTCATTTCCAGTACATCAGTGCTTTTATTCTAATTTATGTGGGTCAGCTCTGAGGATAGTTTATTCATCTGTGCTTACATTTTACTTGTTTTTTTACACAATGTTTATAATCATACTAATTAGAGTACTCAAAAATTTAAAGATATGTACTCTTCTTGCCTAGCATATAATTCTCCTAAAACATAAGGATCTTTTGTTTAATTACACAAGTAAGGTATATAAAACAAATAAAATATTATTACATTTTCATTCACATACTAGTTATTTCCAGTTTCATATCCAGTTAAGATATGATTATTACTTTCTAGTTATTTTCTACTTCCTTATTTCTTTTTAGTTCTAGAACTAAATAATAGAAATTAGCCAATTAAATAATTATTTCTTGAGCTCAGAAAACTTTTCTTCTAGAAATATTTCAATTTTTTCTGCCTCAAGAACATTAACTAAAGCACATCTGTCTTATTTGTTATATTGAAGTCATTATTTTCATTTATTTGCATAATAAATTGTGTTGAGGAAACCTCACAATTTCTTTCACATCAATGATTTGATTTTTCTCAGCACTAATTCTGCATTTACTTGATACCAATGTGGATTTTGAGTTAGTTATTACATTCTACTTCTCTGCAAATGTTATCATGAACTGAAGTAAATACTATTATTTTTAGAATCAAATATAATATGTTATTTCAACACTTTGAAGTGTTCTTTAACATTAAATTTAGTTTTACAATCATTTTTGAACTTCTTAAACAGTTATTATTATCTGAATTTTAAATAATGTACTAACCAAATGGAGTAAAAAATGATTTAAGCTCTAAGTTTCATAGCTTCTGGAGGGAAGCTCACCTGTACTGTGAACTGCCATACTGGAGATTGCCCATTGATGTCTGCCAGGTCTTAGAGAAAATCTGTGAAAGTATTCACAGAACAGAATAGTAAACTTCTATTTCCTGATTTGCACATCCAACAGAGAACTTTCTTATCCATTTATAGAATTCCAATCAAGTAAATAATGTGATGATAATCTTAATCACTATATTCTAATTATTAACAATGTAATATTAATATTTGACTGGTGGATTATATATAATAGTGTTGATCTGAAAGGTTCACAGGATCTCTGTTGAACTCATGTTGTCACTGAAAATGAACTTCTGTTCACTTAATTTCTATACAGCACTTACCATATTTGCATATTTAATTATTTTTGATAATTATTTATGTGTCCCCCCAATGAGACCATAAATTCCTTGAGGACATGGATTAAGTCTACTCTTTTTATTGCTATTCTCAGAACCTGATAGCATAGTACTTGACAACCAATAAAGTAGAGTTGTTTAATAAATTAATCAATTAGCAAAATCAAGATATTTCAGCAGTTTGATTCCATTATTCAATATCTAGATCCATTTTTGTATTTTCAAAGCCAATCCACAAATTCAGTGTATTGATCATTTCACTCATTAAGAGTTCACTTGTTTTGAAGGGAAATAAGTTATTTTGGCTCTTTGTTTGAAACTACTTTTATTTTTAATTGAAATGTTTATACATTACATATACACATCATGATTGCACTCAACAATGAGAATTTGTACCAGTATATGACACAACTTAATTCTCATTTTTCCCCATAACCCTACCTACCCCACTACCCCCACCCTCACATATATAAACTTTGTTTCCCCTCTTTTTTGTTATAATCTCATTATTTTTCCCCTTAACCCTATTTCTCTTTGAGCATTTTCTATTTCACAATATATAACATACAATTCTAGAACTCATTTACATCTTTATTTTCTCATATCAGAGAAAAGATGTGATATTTATCTATCTGTGATCTATTTATTTCACTTATGAGGAAACTACTTTTTACATTTATTAACCTATATACACTAATTCCTCCTTTGTGTTTTTCATCTACTTGGTACTTCTTCAGGTTACAGCTTTATATTACAAAAAAAGAGCTGCTTCCTAGATGGGGAGTAACAGTGACCATAGAAGTTACAGCACATGGACAGCCATCAGAAGTCCAAGTCAACCAGCCACAGTGGTGCCTGGTTGGAGTATTTTGTAGTACTACCATCCTCTGAGACCAGGAAGATCACCTGAACCCAGAAAATCAAAGCCAACCTAAGAACACAGTGGGAGCACTCTTACAGACCAGGAAAGGGAGGGAGGAAGAATGGGAGGAAGAGAGGAAGTAAGGGAGGAAGGAAGAAAGGACAAAGGAGAAAAAAGAAAGAGCTAAAGGAATCTAATCACCAAATACAAAGTGTGGGGTCTTCAGATGTAACCAGAAGTGACTAACACAAAGCCATGAAAGGCAACTTTTGGTTATGAATTTTTACTCTTACGTTCTCTCAGGAGTTTTTGGATATACTGTCAAAGTTTCACTATATTAAAAAATAGTTGTATTATTACCCCCAAAAAAAATCAATTTTATGTAGTTTTAAAACCATGAAAAATTTCCTCCAAAATAGAAAGGCATAATGTGAAAATAAAAGTATATTTGATAATGGAATTATTTGCTCCACTCTCCCAAAAAAGGTACTCGAACCATCAAGGAAGAAACACATGTGTGAAAGAGCTAGAGATATTTATGAATATCACAAAATGGACAGGCTGCCAAATTAAATGTAATGTACTGGAGGATACTTTCACTATGTATTAACTCCAATTGCATGACCCTTCAGAACAAAATGGGGCTGCAACGGAAACTCCAACGATATGCGATGAGTCTCAGACATCTCCCAGCCCTGAAACCCACTGGAATGTCTTTCTAATGTAAAGGTAATGTGGTGATGTCAGCCAGGGCTTTCTCGTCAACCTGCATTTTTCCTTCATGAAAGGAAAGGAAAGGAAAGTGCCTGAATGTGATGCAGCCCTGACAAAAGCACTGAACACAGAGGAAATGCTATTTTCCCGTGACACATGTCATTAGCCAGCAACAGGCCAGCGAGAGTGGCAGGAATTTCCTGGGTGGATCAGTGGTGGCTTCTTCAGGGCTGTGAACTGGAGGAGGGTTTTATGTCTCTCTCTTCCCTTCTCTGTCTCTCCCTTTTTCTCTCTCCTTCCCTCCATCCTTTATGGTCAAAATCTTTTGTCTCCAGCTTTCAGCGAAACAACTGAATTATTACTAAGTGAATCTGGTCCCAATTTTGTTTCCCATAGTCCCTAAAGGCAGAAAAATGTATGTAGAGGCTCAAAACTTAGGCAGAGGATGCTCCGTGTAGCATCGTGTAGGTATTTAAGGCCACGGAAAGAGAAGCCTCTTTGCTGGGTTTGCTGAAGAATATGCTTCATCTCAATCCAAGCTAAGAGCAAGATCCCGGTTTCCCTCGGTGGCCCAACCTTTGTTGAGATCATCATTCTAGCTGGAAGGGAAATAAGCTACAACTTTGGCTGTTGAAGAGCATGAGTTTGTTTTCATACGGTCACTCTGAATTCAGATGTCTCTTTGTGTTGTACTTTTTAGGCTGGAACTTGTTTCCTTCTCCACTAATTCTATTGGTCCATGCCTCTGTGCAAGGGGGATGGATAAGGGACTGTGGACTCCTTAACCTGGAGGGTCTATGAAGCTTGTTCCACTCCAGGGATCCAGACTCCCTTGCACTTAGGGTGCAACAGGCTTGAGAAGGTGCTATTATAGGTAGACACAGGTTGGTATTTACCTTTCACCAGCTCTTCACAAAAGAACTAACTAGACACTTCACCTTGGCCTGGGAAAATCCGTTATCGACATTGCTTACCTAAGCAAATCCATTTATGTACAAAAAACAAAATTGTAGCACATAAACAGTCTGTTTTGATATATTACTAGCAAGCTGTTGTCTCTTTAATGTAAATCCGCCCTGAAATAGCACTTTGTTAGGAGTATTCTATTAGTAATTGTGAGAACTTGAATAATTTAATTTCTTTGGAAAAAAAAGGGAAAAGATTCAGGTTGTGTATTTCCTGACTACTTGAAGTCAAAAGGCCTACTTTAAATTCCTTGGGTAAATACATTTATTAAAACTCCCTTTCATCATCTGAAAAGAAGATAAATAAAATTCTTACTGTGCCAATGTAGGGAATAAATGGAATGAGAAATAATGCATTTTCCATGGTGCCCCAGAAAATGGTAGGTTCCTACTCAAAGTTTTTTGGATTTGAACTTTTAACTAAATCATTTCCCCCAATATTGTCATCACTTGAGGAGTTTTATTCTAGAAAATATAGACTATTTCTTTTAATTGTATTTCTTAAGGGCTTGTTAGAAGTAGTCTTATTTTATTTTCTTTGTTTTCATAGAGTGGAAGGTGTGGCCTTGCTCACTCTGAGCAAGTCCTCTACCACGAAGCACCACCTCCGTCTTCATACTCCCTTAGTTTAAATATCTCTGTTCTTTAAAGAGTTCTATAGTTCTTTAGTAAAATACTGTTTTAATACAGAATGCTTTGTTCCAAACATTACTTCAAGAATCTTTGGCCATGGGTTTAAAGTTATATCTTCTATTACTTATTTACAATCCAGAGAAATAAAGTTGAAGAGCATATTGGTTTTGGAATTTCTGGAGAGGGAAGAAGAGCAATGGAAAGGTGGAGGAGGAGTCATTACAGACGTCCAGGATTCCCAGTGCTGCCCAGAGCATTCTACCCAGAGCAACCTTCTGCACAAGTCTTTCTTACTTAAGAACAACAGCTTTTTCAACATGAAATACTAAATGAAGCATTCTGGCCAGCTAAGTTTAACTGAATTAACAGTATTTATTTCATGAAGTTTATGCCTCGAACCATTTAGTTAAAATAAAGATAGTACTTTGGACAGCATAGGGAATTTTAATGACTATAATCAACATCTGTGGGTTATATATTTGTAAACCATGGAATATTAGGGATAAAGAGGAGGAAACATCTAGCCCCATATTCTCAGTTGTCAAAATGAGAAAATAGAGACCTTGAAACATGCTCTCCCTTGTCATCTAATAGTAGTTTTAATTCTAGAATTTCAATGGACCAGTCTCCAGGTCTCATGTCAACAGCACTGTCCTCTCATGACTGTACCTACTGAAAAACAAGGATTTGCCCTGTATGCAATACCATTATGAATAGCTAAGGAAGTAAGGATCTATCTCTTTTTCAAAGGGACACTGTTTATAATTTATTAGTTGTGATTCTGGTAATATGTATGATCATGGAAATTAGTAAAATGAGAAAGCAAAGAGTAAAGCACTCTGCAGGAGCAGGAGCCAAGGTTAGAGAAGTATCTGGTGACAAAGATAAAACAGGGTGCTTTCCAGAAAACCAATGAAACAGCTCAGACCAGGGATGGAAACTCTCAGGGCTTTCAGTGATGCCAGACAGCAGGCTGCAGCATGAATGCTGTAGGGTCACCACCTTTGGCTCTGGCTCTTTCCATGGTAACCTGTTTGGGAATATTCAGCTACCTACTCTGAACCTTGGGCTACCTAGCCAATGTCCACATTACAAATTGAGGGTTACGAATACAGTCCCTGGGGAAAAACAAAAAAAGTATTTAGGAGACCTGCAGAGGATATAGCTGGTTAAACAGCATGGACACCAAACCCATAATTTCCTTCATTTTGTTTGTGAGAGTGCTGGAAAAAATTCAGTAATAAAGAGAGATATCTGAGTCCTCTTGGCTTAAGCAGTGAAGTAAGAAAGAAGACACTAATTATTTACTTTAATTTTAAAATACAGATAGGGCAAGTTCGAGAGCTCAGTTTGGGAAACCATAGTACATCACCTAATCTAGATTACTCTGGTGGTAGTATCTGTTAGGTGTCACATTAGTGCTCACTGACTGTCTCCTCATAGTTTCATTTGTACCCCCTAGGCCATATTTCCTAATCTTCAGCTGTGTTTCCAAGCCTCTCTGAAAACCTTTTCCCCAGAAAAGCGAACATTTTCTATAAAACCTCATGGATATGAATCCAACCAATTATTTCACTCACGTGATAAATATTAAATTGAGTTCTCATTTATGAAGCTTTAAAGTACTGGGTTCAAGGTCTCCAAAAGCACATACGCTGTCTTTACTGCAACATAAAACGTGGAGACCTACTAGGTTTCCAGATCTCTGCTTTTTTGAAATTGATTAACATCTTTGACAGCAATTATCTTTGATCAGTGAGGAGTTCAACCCCAAATGTTCTATCTGAAGTTTTCTCTTCTTTTTTTTCAAAATGAATTTCTAATAGTTCAGCCAAAATATCTCACAATTCATATAATTTTGTCTATTTCATATATGGCTGCACCTCCTTTAGAGTCTAGATGATGTTTAATTCTAAGTCAATATGTATACTACTGTCACAAGTAAATACAGGAACCACAGTCCATGGTGGCCCAGAAGGGCCAAAGGCACACCTCTGGCTACACAGAATACTTCGATAATGTCAAAGAGAAATGAAGGCACAGAGGTCCTCAGAAATCCAAGAGACAAACCCATTTGAGAAGCAGAAATTCTGAGCACTAATGTGACACCAAAACAGAAATTCAGTTCACTTTGGCAAAGCAAAACAACTGGCAGAAATGTTGAATGAGTTGAAAATTCTTACATCACTATTAAAATTGTCCCAGATCTCTCTTTAAAGACCTCTGATCTCTGTAATGGAAACAAAGTGGTTGGGATGTATATCCGGTTCAAGGTGGCTTTTCTCGTCTCGGCATCATAGCACCAAGGTTTTCTGCCCAAGTTCAAGTCTGAAGAGGGACAGAGCCTGACCCAACCACCCCACACCGACAGAAGGGGAACAGCCCGCCTCAGTTGAGATCTGGTTCTGACCAGTAACCTCAAACACCGAGTTTCCTTGGATATTTTCCTACACCACAACAGAACCAGACTTAATGTGTGCTTTGTAAAAAGCTGGATCTACAACCAAGAAATAAAACCTCTTCCTTGCAGAGAACAAACCAGCCAGCTCAGTCCATTCCATGAATATCTTTCTTATGCAAAGAAAAGTATGAACTCACTGCAATAAATTACAGCATAAACTTCCCCATGTCCATTTCAGTTTCAATACAAATGCGATTACCACAGGAATGATCTAAAACAAGAGAGAAAAAGGAGAGCTAAAAATCATCTATAAATATAGTATCACGAGGACAAAAAAGGACAGAAAAAAATAAACTAAAAGGAGACACAAGGGAACATAAAATATGGGTTAGAATAGAGAAGAAAAAATGTAAGTGTGAGGAATAAGATACTAGCTCAGGCCTTTAGGATCAATGAAGCATGACTTGTCTACCACTGGCTCTCACAGCTGCATCCTTTCTCGCAAACAGAAAAAGCTGCTCTGGGCCACAGCCGAGTTCTTTAGCAAACCTAAATAAAGTGCAAAGGAGCCTTCTTTGATAGCACATGCTTCTATCCTTGGAAAGATACTAATCATCTAACTCAAATTCCCCAAGGGGAAGACACTGATTCATCTTTGTATTTCCAGAACATATTAGAGAACATGCACATAGTAAGTTCTCAGTGTATGCTTGGGAAATGAAGGATAAAAGCAGCCTGGGCCTTTACCCACAGAGCTAAAAGCCCAAACTCTCATAGCCTTCCACCTATGACATTCGTACCCAACCACAGTGCTGGCTATGACAACACGGGAAGAACTCTGGCTCACTTGTCTCGTGCCAATCACAATATCACCGTCTCCGCATTTACCAAATGCCTTATAATAACAAATATAACTTTACAGTCTCACAGATTTGAGTCTACAATTCTGGACTCACTCCCAGCTCATGAACTCAGACACCAGGTTCTCAAGGCCTCTAGAAGAAAAAATGCACAAGGGATTGTGGGTGCATCTGGAAGCAGGACCAGGACTTGCACCTTAAGCATGGCTAAGAGTGCAACAGGGGCATGAGTCAGGCAGGCCACTGTGGGAGAAGTGCTCTCTCTGAAAGAAGTGTAATGTTTACCTTAAACTACCCTCTATTTTTTTTTTTTTTTTTGCAACTAGGAGATGTAATACACAGATTGCCTGTAACCATGGCAATCAGTTCAGCTGTGAGCACACTCATTTATTCAAAGCACAGAGGCTGTATAGGAGAGAAAATACTATTACAAATAGGAACAATAAGATAAAATTTCAGACACCAAAACCCAACTGTTTTGGTATGAGATTTCCAACTCTATGGAGCACATTGCACTTTCTGGATTTCGTCTGCCTTCTCCTAATCCTCAGAGTAGTATTAACTTCAATTTCTTCCAGAAATAATGATTAACTTGTTTCCAGGGCTATCTTGAGAGCAAAAAATTTGGCAAAACATATTCTCAGCAATGTGTGTATGCAAGGGAGTTAAGATAACCATGCTAACTAAGGACCACAAAGCAATGTCAATGTACAGTTTTTATTTTATTTTATTTTATTTTTTTACTTTTAATGTTTCTTTTTCACGGTACTATCCAGCTTCTCTTAGTACTAAAAGACATGCTCTGAATTTATTGATTTCCCTAATTTCAGTTTCTTTGTATTATTGGAGAAAGACAAAAATATACCTGAGTGTGTGTGTGTGTGTGTGTGTGTGTGTGTGTGTGTGTGTGTGTGTGTATTATACAGTGGTTCCTTCATTATTGAATGCTTGTTTGGAAAGAATTGGGTTCATAAACAGAAGCATTTGGAAAGATTGTTTCTGTGTGCACACTCTGCATCGGCTGACAAACATGACCACAGACATCTCTCCCACACAAACACAAATGTGGCCATTTTTTCCAAAATCATAGGGCAAATGAAGCTCATGAGCTGAGGTACCTCTTAGCGTTACATACACTTTCCTTTATCCCGGAAGTAGAATGACACCAACAGTGTTCTTGATTTCCAAAGCACTTATTTGTGAATCACTAATTTATTAAACTTCAGTGATTCCTAAATTTGTCTACTGTATCCTGGGTTTTCCACTGATAAAAACTCACCAACCATATTTGAAAGATGACAAATATCCAACATAGGAAAGGAAAAAGAAAATGGCACTAGCCTCTTGCAGATTACAAGGGAAGTGTCGCCTGTCCCAGGCGCTCACTGGTTACGTCATGTGCACACCGTGGAAACATAACCACAGAGGACGGGGTGCTGTTTCCACCACAAATAAACAATTAAAAATATATAACGATGAGACCAAAAATATCTACTTCAAAACACATCAGCAGAGAAAGAAAGGTCCAGCTGAGCCACTAAGGAAATACATCCTTGAAACAAAGACTATTGAAATTGTTTAATCAGAAAAATATAAAAATTACTTTTATCTTAGTTGTAATTGAATTGATTTGATTTAAATTGTCTATAATTTTCATCACAGAACTTGAAGCTTCATAAAGCTGTAATTTAAACACTACTTCATTTCCTTAAAGCTCAGCCCACATTTTATGCTTTCAATTCAGAAATGATTTTTAAAAGTGACAAGAAATAACTTCAGTGTAATGCACCTGCTTTTACTATTTCTTATTCTTCTTTAGTGCCTGTGTTTCCCACAAAAGCTGCTATTTTTGGCCCAGGTTATAAGTTACTTCTACAGTTCTCATTTCTTTACCAGAAGATCTTGAAAGAAAGCAAATTCAAGATGTCTTTGTACCATGCCCTCCTGTGTTGTCCATGACTTTCTCAACGCCTGGCTTAAGGCGTCCTCTTGCTTCAGCCTCCCAAATACCTGAATCTATAGGAATGTCAGGCTCTACATTCGTCATATGACCATACCTGGTGAGAGGTACATTTTACGGTAATGATTAAAGCCATCTAAGAATTATTTGTACTCCTAAATATCAGAAACCATCATTATTTTTAGGTAATGGTGCATAGAAAGAAATGACCAGTACTATTTCTTTAATACTAAAATTTAGTAAGAAAACCAGCTCATGCTGGTTATCAACTACTTAGAAAATTACAGGACAATATTCATATTAATCTCTTTTTCAGTAAGCCCTAACCAAACAGACTTGTGATAGTTTTGATGAATTTATCTGTCTGTCAGAGAAGAGGGGTTTGTCCTACTTAGCATTTCATTGGTGGTCATTATTATAAGAGCCAACTCTGTATTCTCATCATTGTTAGGAAGGAATCCCTGTACACTGAATATTTCCAGAACTTCTTTCCATGTAAATTCTTAATATTACTATTGTCAAACTTCAGTGATGTATATGTCTAAATATGCACATTCTTATATGCTGAGACCCACCTATATGTGCATAATTATACACAGATATATAAATTAGTGACTGGGCATGGTGATTTAAAATATAAATATGGGGCAGGACATGTGACTCAGTGACAGACAGCTTAGCTTACACAAAGCCCTGAGTTTGACTCCCAGTAGCTAATAATAATAATAATAATAATAATTCAGATTCAGATGGAATTGAACACATAGATAAAACTGTTAATTAGTTAATTAGGCTCTTTTTGCCTTTTACCCCAGACTAAAAGCAATGTTACATTTATGATTATGAATAGAAGCTTAATGATATCATAGCTATAAAAACTTACAGACTTGTGCTGATAGACCAAGTTTGAAGCACATGGATTACTGAAAGCTCAGAAGTAATACCTATCCAAAGAAGATATTCATTTCTAGCAACTATCTGTGTAACACTCATCATTTTCTAGACACCAAGAGTATAAGTTCTTGAAATACTAGGCCAGCCCTGAACGACTATAAAACTCTGCGCAGACAGTACTGGATTCAGGCCCTCCTTCTGCTCTTTAATATCTCTACAAATGTAAAAATCTCCAGAATAGAGTTTTCAAGGAGCACAAATACAACTGTATACATAGAAAGCCTTGCCATCCGCACAGTGTCACAGAGATGTTTGTTATGCATTCATTTATGACTAAATATTTATTGAGTGCTACATTTTAGACATTTTCCCAACAATTAGGGTTAGAGCAGTAGACAAGTATCTGATTTCTTTACATTTTTATTGGCATGAATTAACCAAGTCAAAGGAAATGACTCCTTCCCTGCTTTGCGCTAACAGATCTTATCCCAAATAAAAGTGTGTTTTGTAATATTTCCATAAATAGATTATATGAGATTAAGATCCTGAACCAGTACATTGGAGGAGAGATAAAAAACAACTTACAAATCTATTCTTCTCATTTTATCTTACATTCTTTTCTGTGTATTCACTATACATGGATTTTTTTTTCTCCCTAAATTCCAATGAAATTTTATATAGAGAAAGTGTGATCACTCAATTCTTATGGCTATGTGGGGTGTGTGTGTGTGAGTAGGTGAAAGAAGTGTAAGGCAGGAAAGGATGAGGAAAAGAGGGAGGGAATGAACACAGGCTGAGGAAGAGGATCATAGAATTGTAGAATTTGTTTGAAGACACTTATCTTGGGGTTAGTTTCTCAATTCTGCACGTTTTCTGTCTTCAAGCCTCCCTGATATATTTTTTCCTCACTGTCTTATGGTAATACCTGAATGCTGTGGGGGTTTTTTGAAGAATGGTTTTAGACTGACAGAAAAGTTGTGAGCATGGTATGGAAAAATCTGTGCTTTACTGAAGTCACTTTGGGATGCTCTTCATATCACTTTGCTGTTTCGGGATCCTTTCCAAGTGCCATATTGGATTTTTACATCATAACTCCTTAGGCTCTTTCTGGCTATTGTAATTCCTCAAATTGCCTTGTATTTTGGTGACTGGCCAGTACTAGCCAGAGTACTTTTGTAGAACATCCCCCAATTGGCATGTGTCTGAACTTTTCCTCATGATTCTTTTGAAGCTATGAATTTTGGGGAGAGGAAGACAACAGAACACAAGCTCTACATTCATCATATCAAATCAAGGAGACACACATCCAATGTGACTTATGATCATTGAGGTTTTTTGCTATGAACAACTGGCTCAACTACCATAATCCTCTTTTTCCAGAAATTTTTACTGCTTATTATATTTGCATTCCCAAACTCTATTCCAAAACTATCCATTAAGGAATCTCAAAATAACTTCTTAATGTCTCTAAAAGTCTGCTTCTTCTTTAATTTTCAGTGAGAAAATGTAATCACTTATACTATTGGATACTAGGCATTGAATATACAGGCATAAAGAAATCCTATCCCTACTTTTAAAGATTCATGGCCAGTCTTTCACAGGAGAACTGTAAAACATGAATAATAAGCCCAGGGGCATTTTGTAAGGGTCCGAGGGAACCTTGAGAATGTCATCCCGTGACCAGGTCTGGGTGGGGCTGAGAGAGAACCTTTTTCCTGTAGCAAAACTCTGGAACTCCAGGGATAAACTGGATTCCTCTAAGTAGACAGAGAAGACAAATCATGAAAAGCTTGTGCATATTCATAGAGCCATAAGAAGTTTGGTTCTAGAGAAGCAATGGGAAGGAAAATGGAATAGTGGGCAGAGGCATGAGGGCTCAGCAGGGGTGACAGAGAGAGTCAGAGATGGAGTGGAGGAAAGAGGCTGATTCACTGTACACTCATTCCCTGAGAGGGGCCAGTGCAAACTGGTAAAATGCCAGATGTCTGCACCCTGGCAGTGGATGAGAGTCACCAGTGATGGCTCAGGAATGAAGCAGACTACTTCATGTCACCAGCAGCCACTTCTGTGATTCTGCTATTTCTGCTTATCGGGGGCCCTTGAGAACACAGTCAGAGCCCAAGGGAGCCAGATTTTTTATTATACGCCCATCACGTGCTGGGAGAGTTTCCTAGGTTCCGAGGAAAGCTGCCCTTCCTCAGAAGAGCCTGTTTCCAGCTGGTGTGTAGCTAAAGATTCTTCTTTCTGTATTTCATACCCAGAGACACAATCCCCTCATCTTTATGTATGAAAATTCCCATTAAAAGTAGCAGGAACTTCTGGCCCCAAGGAAGCTATAGTTGATGAAATTTTTGCATTTTGTTAGAAGACTGAGTAAATATCCATTATATTCTCTGTGTGCTTCCTCACCCCAATAACTGTGTCTCTAAGTTTGAATATGATATGATATGATAATAGCAATATGCAACATCCTCATCATTATATTAAAACACAAAATCTTCAAGCTCTTATGAACCCTCTTAGGATGAAGATGCTGCCCTTCCCTCTGAGCGTATTTCTCATCATTACCCTTTCCACATTGAATGCTGCATCTTTCCCTAACTGGACATCCCCGGGGCAGCATCAAGCCATGTGCTCCCTCACTGTCCTTCTCATACCTGCTAGTCTCTATGTTTGGATTCTTCTCCCTCGAGCACTTTTCACCTCATCTTGGTCCTGCTTGGCTACTACCCTTTGGAGTTCTGAGCTGATAATCCCCCACGTGCACTACCCTTGACACACTGAGGCTCGCCTACTTCCTCTATCATGGTGACTTGCATCTCTTCCCTCACCAGTAGGGGTTACATGGGACTGGAGATTCAGGGCCTGTGTTCAGTGCAGCAGCTTGGCCATCCCTCTGTTCTGTCATCCCTGGTATGGAGCCTCTTCCTCCTTCACCTTTTACCCCAGGACTGCAAGAGGGTCACTAATGGTCAACAAACCATAGCCCTATTTCAGGATCTCAAACAGGAAGGAAGAAGACAGTAGAGGGAAGTGGGCTATTATTATTTCTAACCAGAAAGGAAGAAAGGAGCTCCAAGATGTCTTCTTATGCCTCCCTGGTGCAAATGAGTCACATCTATTGCTTCAAGAATTCTGGAAAAGCAGGTAAAGATTGTCACAATTAGCGCTGTCCATGATTCACTTCCAGAAGCCAGGACACAGCTACAGAAACAAGTAGAATTTTTCAAGCCAGGAATAAACAATAGCTTTTGGCTAGTCAAGTTATAGCTTCTGTTTTACTATGTAACATTTTACAGAACAAATATGTATAATATAATCTTGAATATTATACCAAACAGGAAGCAAAGTATAAAGAGGAAGAAAAACTCTGCATGCAAATGGTAAAATAGTTAATGTTTCTAAGTAAAGTCTCAAGTTCATGTTCATTACAGAATTCTGTCTACTCATCAAGCCCCCTTGGAAAGTCTTTTTCTTATTGTGCCCAGAGCAATAAATGAAGCTTCATTCTTTTATATAATAATGATGGTATTATCTTCATAGATCCACACAGTGGTAGATTCTTATTTAATGCAATAAAGACTAGCAACTTCTGGCACAGGCTAATAAGTTCATCTATGTTAAATTATTCACTTTCCCATTGCTGGGCAAAAATAACTGACATGCACAAATTAAATGAAGAGCACTTTACTCTGGGTCATGGTTTTGGATGTTTCAACCCACGGTTAACCAGGTCCAAGGCAGGGTGGAAGAGAATGTGCAGTAAAGCTCTTTAGTTTATAGCAGCAGAAAAGCAGAGAACTGTGCCAGAGAAGAGGGCCGAGGACCAAGTACAGACCCCCAGGCCATCCCTCCATGACCCACTCATGTACACCCATTGGAAAGTCACTCAACTCAAGGTATCTAAGATGGTGGAACAGGAAAAGAACCAAGGAAGAAGGGACCAGCCACCTGATCTATGTGGCAAGACCACACCCATCACTTTCTCACTCCAGCTAAGCCCCACTCGTCATAGCCCATTTGCTAAGGACTCTTCACCAGTGAACCTACTGATGGGTTTAGTTCCTTCAGAATCCAATCATTTCTCCAGGAGTCTCTAAATCCAGTCAAACTGACAATCAAAATTAACTTAGATATGTCTTTAGAAGTTAGTGACAGCCAGTTTCTAAAATAGAAAGCTAGGATTCCGTAATTATTGAGTCCACTAGTTGGAGCCATCAGTCACTTGTTTTGGGGTTTTGTGGGGGTGAAATCTTCTCTGAAGATAATCATCCCCAATTGCATGGCAAATCATTTCCAATAAAGTATATAAAGGATGTGGTCAAACGTGACCATCTTCCCCTTCTGATGGGAGAAATGATTTCTCCCATCATAAAACCAGCCCAGCCTTGTTAACTCAGAAGATTAATAAACAGGATAAATAGTGATGGCACTGTGAGTCTTGGACATTGTATTAAATTGACACACACTGCAGCCCAATAGCCAAAAGAAGGGGAGGTATCCTACCCTACATTCATTTATACTGGCATGAACGTGTCCGAGATGAATACATTCATAGGCAGAAATGATTCTTAGCCACTAAGGTAATAATTTTCACAAGATTGAAGATAGCATTAAAATTGCCAGAAAATGATTGGCAGACTAGGGGCTCTATGATTTGTTATTTCTTGGAAGGAACTCAAATATTCATCTCTTTGAATTTGTGTTTTTCTTGCTCTGGCAAGACACTTCTACCCTGTGCCTCTTAGAGGCCACTTTAAATTGTTTTCTATTGCTATAACAAAACAGTTAACATTGGGTAATTTTTTTAGTTTTTGTTTTGTTTTGTTTTGTGGGGGGTTTGAGACAGGGTCTCACTTTGTAATTCAGGCTTTGTAACCCAGGCAAGCCTCAAACTCAGCAATCCTCCTGCCTCTGTCTCCCAAGTGCTGAAATTACAGGCATGAGCCACCACGCTCTGAATTGTGGTATGTGGTTATTGAGTGTTGTGCTCACACACCCCGCATTATTGTATGTGGTTACTGGGGACTGAACTCAGGAGCTTGCACTCACCAGGCAGGTGCTGGAACCACTGAGCTAAATCTCCAGCCCAACACTGGGTTATTTTTAAAGAACAAAGATTCATGGCTCACAGCTCCAGAAGGTGAGAAGCTCAACAGCATAGTGCTCAGAAAGGCCTCATGCTGGTTCAGCTCACAGGCAAAAGGAAAAGGCCAAACAGACATGGAAGGGAAAGGACAGAGCAGGTTCCTGCTCACAATTCACTCTTCACTATACACACACCCTCCAGAAAGGCCTTGCCTCACTTCACCCTCTCCAATACCCTGAACTTCGCTCTGAGCTGGGGCATTGGGGGCAAACTGTCCAACATGTGATTTCCACAGGACATGTTCAAACCACAGCAGAAGCCAGTGAGCACCAGAGAGAAAAAAAGGGAAAAGATGGCAACTTTGCCAGCTGTTGGCCTCAGTACAAGTTTAAGGGTTCTCTACAAGGTCTAGAATACAGGCTCCAGGAAATGCACAGGACTGTTAGATAAAAAATGTAGATACCTGTGGCATGCTCCTGTTTTGCACATAGCACCTGCTTGTATATATATCATCCTTAGAGTTTGTTGAAAGTGAGGTAGGCAAAGGATTTCATTAGGAGTCTCTAGACTGTGGTAACTTATTTTTCTTATCTGTCAGATTGGGTTGTCCCAAGTCAGCTTGCGAAGTCATTTAACTTTTACAGTTTTTGTGACATGTCCTATTTTCCCACATTGGAACACTTTATATCACTGTGTGCACCATTTAAACATTGAAAAATAGCTTGGACCATCAGAGCCGAATTATATGAAGGAGAGCCAGTATTTTGACATGCCTTAATATATGCTCCAAGATCATTAGAAGAACGTATAGCGTTTATCGCCTGTTTACAATCTAGATTAGCATTGTCATAGGCTAATTGCAAAATCAGAATATCTGATGCCTGGGAATTTGATATCTATCTCCTAATCACTTGTTGTAATCAGGCTACAAACTGTGTGAAAGTTTCCATTGGCCCTTGTATGATTTGAGTAAAAGATTGAATTGGTGCACCATCAACTGGCACAGAGGCCCAAGCCCTCCGCATGAGATCTTCTAGCTGACAAAGGAGTAATGCTGGGCAATTAGCTTGCCTGTGTAAATCTGAAAATTCACAGCTACCAGATAGCATGTCAAAAGTAAGTTCTCTGACTTGAGCATCTCCCTGGGTATTCTTATGAGCCTGTTCCCTAATTAATGAACACAGTTCCACCTCAAAATGGAGATACTGAACAGGGGACAGGCATGTTTTTGCAAGATGAAAAACATCACGTGGGACCAGAGAATAAGTCTGAAGCACATTATTCAACAAATCTATGGTATAGGGGCTCTGGACACCGCTAGTCAGCACACTTTGCCTGAGCTCTTTCAGAATATTAAAATCAAATGAGCTATGAACACACGTCTACCCCTGAGTTGTCAGGGTCAGGTAGAAGAGAGATAAGAAAACACAAAGGGTCTTCAATTGCCTTGTCCACTGTAACTGGCTTTTGTAGAGTACATCGGTAGAGCGTGGCCCTAGGAGTAGGCTGTTAGGAGAGGGGCAACAAAACCTTTGTGTGGCACCTGAGGAAGTTGTGGGGCTAGTGATTTAAGGGTTTTCCTCAGATGGGGCTGAAATAGCCTGTTGTAATTGTGGAGCTGAAGCTGTAGTAAAAGGAAAGCAAATGGGTGAAGAAGCCGAACACAGGAAAGCATGGCCAGAAAGGCAAGTGGAGGGAGGGGTAGTCACAGCCTCCTGAACTGACTGAGAAAGTTTGGGAGCAGAGTAGACTAAGGCCCAACTGCTTAATGTTTGAGAGGAAAGGCAATCCCCTCTTTGCCTGGCTTCCTGAAGAATGGTTCCTATGTGCTCCCATGTTGCTAAGTTAATTGTCCCCTCCTTGGGAAAAGATGGAGCATATTTTTCTATATCTTTTAGCAATTTTATCACATCTTTTTTGGTATTAAAGGCAAAGGATTTCATTAGGAGTCTCTAGACTGCTTGCTTTAACAGCAACTTAAGCAATTTGACAAATTTACACTGATCTGATGACAGAGATTGACCCATATTTTTAACTTAATAAAGATAGACGATTACTCCCAGCTGAACACACTTACCAGTAGTGTCCCATGTCTGCATCCAGAATCGTCCTGGGAGATCCGTGTGCTATATCTTGTACTCCAAGTTTGTCTCACTGGTGAATTTATCAGTAGATCTGATTTAAATTCATGTTGGGCCACAAATGTGGTAAACAGGGGAAGGGAATGTAACTAGAACTTTTGTGTTAAGTTCTAGTCTCCTGTGAGTCGATGGCACGCGATGAAATAATTAATAATTAAGCAGAAATGAGACTTAGGAGAAACAAACTAGGGCCTGGTCCATGCTACTCTGGGCAGTAAGGACCTCGCACCCCAGCCTACCACACCTTTTATTATCTACATTCCAAGAAACCCAGAAAGGCAGGGACACACCAACAATAGTCCTAGAAAAGTTATGTAGATGAGGATCCCCCAGGGGACAAGGCAGATGTCAGCAATAGTCCTTGAGAAGTGAGAGATCTGGGGAAGTTCTGCCCTGAAGCATCACAGAGATGAAGACAAAAGTCAAGTCCAAAGTTTGTCTGCAGGCAGGAAGGCCTGCAATTCAATAATTTTGACCTTGCAATTCCCAAACGGTGGTTCCCAACACTAGACCACTTAATTAATGACTATCTTTTAATGCCATTTATTTCCAGATTGCTCCTTTCATGAAGCTAGTCATCTTGTCATGTACAGACATGGGTAAAGGCAGGAGAGAGCACAAGTCTTTCCAGTGTAAAGAACTATGCACAGATAACGTAGGACAAAGGGCACAGTTGGGTAACCCAGAGATCAAGATTTCAATCTCAACATTGCTTCATCACTTTGTGATCTTAGTAATTTATGTATTTGCCTCTGTGAGCCCTCATTTCTTTACTGAATTAGTAGTATTTATAGTAGTATTTATATCCGGAGTCATCAGGTTTAAATGTATATAGGGACTGGTTAGTTTATAAAATGGACCAGATGTTTAATGTCTGTGTATGATTGAAAACGAGTGAATATTTAATCTTTTAAGAATGTATTACAATAAAAATCAAATTGTCAAGTCTCCCTCAAAATACTTTTCCTTGCTTCAAACACACTTTTCCTCTCATTCTTGCCCCTTTCTGAAGCAATTCTGAAAATTCTCCCTCGTGAGCATCTTTAATCCTGCTATTATAGCTGTCTCAGTGTCCTGAATTAACTCATAATGCTTACCTTTCAGGATGATTTTGACTTTGAGGAAGGTGAAAAAGAGGTTGAAAATACATTCTAATCTCTTTTTATGAACTTGTCTTTGCATTGTATGGCACTCAACTCAGCATTCACATTTACTAAATCAAAACTCATAAAATCACTCATGAAAAAGGATTTCCAAGAATCCTTCAGAAAGTGGCTAAAATGATGGAATAAGTGTATCTGAAGCTAGAGGTATTTTCAGGGAGATTAAAGACAATTTTTCATTTAAATATTTATCATATATTTTGAGCACCTCTGGTATATTCAAAAAATTATCAGTCTTTTACATGAATATTATAATAAACAAGTTACCAAAAGCAGAAGTTCAAAGAAAGTAAGTTTTCATTTTGAAAAGTAGTTTTTTAGCTCATTGTAGTTCATCTTCTCTTGGGTAACTGTTGACCTCTGCCTTGTTATAGAAAAGGTAAACAGAGCTTTATACAAATCTACATTTCTAAAGGCTAATCTTTTCTTTCCTCTGGTATTAGTAGGGTAGATAGTTATATTTTATAAAAGAAGTCTTTATAACCTTTAAAGAATTATATTTCCTTAAAGATATAGATGAGATTAACAATTATGTCTTATAAACAAATTTATGATATTGTATTTTGTAAGATTTATAAAGAACAAAAATTCTGTGATTGTGTAATATGTAACTAACCTGCTGTTTGTTTTTATAACTTATTTATTTTTTTCTTAATTTTCTGTCATTAAAAAGACTACCTCCTTTTAAATAATATATAAAAATAATCTCTTACTCGATTCTCAGTTTTTTTTTAAAGAAAAAGTCCAACTGAGTCAAGGAGCATCTAATAAAATCTTCCTGAGTTTTAGTGCTCTCTCCTGATTCTTTTACCCTGAAATAATCTGAGAGAAATAGACAAATGAAGATCTTCTTGGGCTGGAATGTTCCTCAGTGGTGGAACACTGGGCACGAGCAAAGCTCTTGGTTTAACCTCTAACCTGGCACATATATGGACAGATAGATAGACAGGCAGATGATAGATGGATGATAGCTTACTGTTAGATGGTAGATAGATAATAAACAGATAGGCAGATAAGGCAAAGCTTACAGATAATGACATGTTTTGGGGCTAGCTATGTCACCATAATGAAAGTTAATTCAAACAGATTGCATTAGCTAAGTACTTACTGTCTTTATTTCAGGATTTTAAAAACAGCAGACTTAACAGTGGATCATATTTGAAAGTCACTAGTATATCACAGGATTGATTAAAGGTCTGTCAGCACAGATTGGATGTGTTAATTTTGTTTCCCCAAAGGTATCTACATAGCAACTTGGCAGTACACAAGCATTCTAAAAATTCTACCAATTTTCATAGAAAATAATATTTGCACCCTTACCTCAAAGGTTAGACCCCATTTTCATTTTAAAGACTCATAATGCTTTTCCTAAACTAATAATTTTGTTCATTCCAAACCTGTCATCAGGAATTTGAAAGAAGCCCACAAAAAACGGGCACTTAACTAAAGTAGGTGCTTTTTTCGGTTGATTTTATAAATGTGAACCTATTGATTACAGGGATAATACAGAACCAGGAACCCACGGAAATGACTCTCAATTACACTGTAATCACAGCTCATTTTTTGATCTGTCAATTACAGTTAATTTAAGGTCATGGCCCAGCCTGCACAGCTCTGATAGCCTATGTCCCCATGCGGCCCATCGGGAGCCCTGTACACAGCGGGCGCCAAGCGAACGCACAGAGCTGCTTGTCCATCATAGTCACTAGGCTTGGATTTGAAGAATCTATGCTTTCCTCCTCAGATTTAGTTCATCCATGAAGAAAAACAAAAGACAGGATAAAGTTGGGATCAGAATGCCATTTTGTAAAAACAGATCTTAGGTCCAGTCTCAGATCCCTTCAGTTTTAGACAAATCACTTCATCTTTCACATCAAGTTTCTCCCTAAAACGAAGACATTAGGCTAGACGCGTGTGCCATTGTGCACAGCCAGGCACGCGCTAAGACTGAGCAGTGTTCCAGAACTGCAGGCCCTTGTAGAAACTAAAATTGGCTTTTCAGAATGTCAGCAGTACTGGGTAGAATGCTAGGATTCAGAAGGAGGGCTTCAAATGAAATAGCATACATTTACTTTCTCTGGTGTGCTCAGAGGGTTTAATGTCTTTAAGTTACACTGTTTTAATAATGTATGTCATATAGTCATTCACATATGATTTAAGAGAGTAAATGTCTACAAAGATCTGAAGCTTCTTGGCATTTTATCAGTCGTTATTTAGAGTTTTTTTTTTCTCTTAATGTATTTTCTTAATGTTTGTGTGATGCAATGTGAAAGAAATAAAGTTTAATGTGCTGCTTTTTTGCCCTTCTCCACTCAACACAGCTCCTGACAAATCTGAAGCTCTTAATGAATTCCAAGGTGACTACAGAACTCAGAAGATTTTAGATTCTTACAAGGTGATTACAGAGGCTCACATTTTGCCAAGTCACGTGTAAGTGGCTAGAGTGTACGTTTATTCCACTTCATTGCACGTCACTAGTCTTCTTTTTATGAAGGCTTCTTTCCCGGTCAAGTAAAGTACTCCCATCAGCCGTTTCCCACCCGAATGGCTGTTACATAAGAGGCCATGCATCGAGTTACAAGTCCCCTCAGATCCACCTCAGAGAGCTTTCTCTGGTTTATATAAGCTGGTAAGCAGCAGCGGCTACACACAGCAGCAAGTCCAAGCTCTTACTTATGCAGGGTGAGTGTGTATGTCTCTGTGGTTGGGGGGGGGGGCGGTGCGTGTGTCCCCATAGGGCAGGTGGGGGTTTGGGGTTTGTTTCGCACTTCCCAGAAGTTCGCTTCCTTTCTCCCCTTGAAATGCACGGGAAAAATGGGACTCTCAACCCGCAGAGCTCTCGGCAGACCCAATGAATGGCAGAGCTCCGCCACACACACCCACGTACTTCCTTTAGTGACAGAACTGCGTAAAGACCAGAAGTTGGCCACGGCTACGCTGAATATATACTTCTGCTGGATCCCCATGGTATTTGGTTTTTGTTAGATGATATGTTAGACTAAATATGTTTTTTAAAGGTTTCACTCCTCCTACTTTAAAACTAGGGTTGTCGGAGGGGTTTCAGAGGAGACCAAACCTGCGCCGCCGCTTTCCTTCACCAGCCACCTCAGAGCAGCCAGCCCAGCTTGCGCAGGATCACTGTGGAGCAGGACCAATTTTTAAATGTCTTCATCTGGTCCCTCCTACTTTCATGGTTGCTCTGGGGGTGGTGAGAATCGGGACACACTGAAAGCTGCTGGGACATCTGACTCTTTATTTTCTTGGCTCTCCGTGGCTTAACTCTGCACCAGTACTCCCGACTGTGCAGAAATTTACTTCTGAGAGCAGACAAAACGGGCGGGAGCCTTCACTGTTGCCTAGTGTAAGGAGCGGAGTAGCGCAACAGTCCCCACATTGACGGGCTTCCGGTTCACCAGTGCCACTTCCTTCCCGCTCGCTCACCTGGACTCCTGCGCCCGCAGCGTGGTGATGGGGTTGAGCGTTCCCAGGAGGAGACTGATTTTAACTGCCCTCTGTTTTCAGAGAATGCGCCCCAGTACTTTCTCCAGCATGTCCTAGCGTTCTGTGGATCAGTTTTCCAGGGGAAGGGTATGTGGGGAGAGGTCATGATCTCAAATGTATGGAAATGAGCTAAATGATTAGTCCTGCCTTTTGCTACCCAAGCAAAACAACAAGACACGTGCTGGAAATCACAGGGCAGATCTGGTTTCAGATAAGACTTTCCTCCCAGAGTCTGCATTGCCATGGACTGTGCCGGTAGGCAGCGCCCACTGTGTGCAGCTGCACTATGGATGGTCACTTGGTGCAGGAATTATGCAAAGGATTCTATTGTTGAGAGAAATGGAATCCTGAAGAAGGCTGGTGCTCCTCCTCCGTAGTCCTGCCTCTGCTCATGGAGAATACAACTGGTGCTCAGCTCTCCCCTCCCATCGCTCTGTGTGTGACAGAGGTGACTTCCAATTGTCTTGGATTAAGACTGGCATCTTTGGTACCATATTTTAACAGAAAACGGTAACATTGCACCTTAAGACAGAGCTGGTATCTCCTTTGTTCTTGCTTTCTTCTTTCACTCTGGACCCACTCAAAGCAGGTCTTCCCTCACTTTCTGTTGAAACTTTTGTTTCCTTTCACTGGGGGACAAAGCCTTGCTCTTCTTCTTGTCTTGACACAGAAGCAGTCAGGCTAACCGGAAGAAGCTGTGGGCAGGCTGGGAGCAGCCATTGTGGGAAGCAGACTTCCAACTCCCTTTCTGCTGTTCCTGTCCTGGGTGAGCACAGCAGACTGACTTTTTTCCTGTTGCAGGGATGAGATCCGTTGGTCCCAAGAGGCCTCAACTAGCTCCTAGGCTTTAACCATGCTCTCAAAGGTCTTCTTGAACAAGGCCAAAACATAGTAGTGTTTTCCATCCATCCAACCATTAACCATGTTGGTTCTTCATTTGCTACTTAGCTGTTGTTCTTCAGTAATAGAATCAAGCCCTAAACAAAACCCCAATCCCTCTTTCAGATGGAAAGGCATACTTGGACAGAGTTATCTAAATGCAGCAGGTTTGCCCCAGCCCTGCTAAACACAAGCAGAATTTTATGAGCATAGGTACATGACTTGCAGGAAAGAATTGAAGGTTTTTCCTAAGAAATGGTGAAATAGAATGTATAGAAATTTGAGAATCCTCAGATAATTTCTAATGCCTCCTTTAACGCTGTTTCTAAGAGTACAATATGATGTTTTCTATTTAGCTTTTGTTGACTTAATTTTCATCTCTTAACTTTACAGATACAACTAAAATTTCTGCAGGTTCATGTGCTCTTCCAGAATAGATTTCATCTCTTCTTACTTCTTCCTACCTAATCAGTCAAGAATTCTTTGCACACAACTGTAGAAAGTATGAATTCTAAATAATCCCTTGGGACAAATCATTTGCACATTAGCCAGACTAACTTTGGTAACTACTACACCCTGTAGTTACTATGTGTTACCAATAAACAATAAGTAATCACTCTTTGTACATTTTACTGAAAGTTCTTCCTTGCCTAAAATTCATTCTATAAAATTCTGTCTGTCAAGCTCTTTCTTTTCTGGTATTTCTGATACCAGTATAATCAGGAAATAATGCTCCCTGAAAAACCAGTTCTCTCTGAGCTTTGCAGACCAATAAGAATGAAGATTAACTCAAATAAACTTTGGAGTGGCAGCCAAACCCTGAAACTCGTCAGCAGGTCACACACAGAGAGTGGTTATGATTTTCCAGTAGTACCTTATCCTGAAATGACCCGAATGAAAGCTAGTGTCAGATGCCACATGACCCCGAGTGTTCAATGTAGATTCCCTGGCAGAATGTTCCATCTGACTCTCCATGCTCTGTCGCTGCCACAGTGGTGAGGAGGAAACAGCACCTCGCAATCTCCAGCCACACATACTATTTCATTCCTTCGGGAAGGAAGTGCCATTGGCATTCGTGGACTTGATTCTGAGCTGAAAAACAGGAAGCCTTAGAAGAACTTGCTTTTTTTTTAAACTTTAAGAATAGTTCTGATATTAATTTCACTTATGCAAGATAACCGTTCTGTATTTATTTTGATACTGAAGATATACAGAAGTGGCTCTATTTCATTCAAAATTGAAACTCAATGTTTTTAATTGGCTTTCTGTTTCTCCCAACAAACGTGAATTCAGTACTCTACTCACTTGACTTTTCAGATATGGTATTTTATAGCACCATGATTTATAGCCTTGTGTAAGGAAAGGTTATGTCAGCATTTACCTTATGAAGCTATGTTTTTGTGGGTTTATAACTAAGCCATAAAAAAGTAATTCTGGCTAAAAGGTAGAATGCTAGGTTTCTGCCTCAAAACAGAAGTTTGCCCCAAAATGTATATTACATTTGCACCTACACATACATACACAGACACGTGCGCATGTCCATGCTTATATGCATGCACACACACACACACACACACACACACACACAAGAATTCAACAACTGTTTGGTAAAATGCATTTGTTCAAGGTGTTGCCCCGATGAAAATGAAGTGAAAGAAAGTCAAGGCTATGTAATGAAAGCCAGCGGAGTTGTCATCCACTGGCAGTGATTTGTATCCCCACATCTATTTTGGCAGATTTGAAAGTTAATTTAACAACAAAAGAATTGATTGTATAGTTTTCATAGCAAAGAGGAAAGGATATAAAGGTGAATTAAAACCTCCACAACATGAGTTGCTCTCTCTTACCAGAAATGTTTGCAACTTTTTTCCGCATAGTCTAGTAAATATTCTCTAAATGTCTCCAAAGATATAACCCAATATCCTCAAACACCTACACTACAATTGATCATCTGCATAGCAACAGTCAGGGCTGTGCTCATGAACCAGACCTGGCACTAGATCCGGTAAGTCATTAAGCAAACTTACTCCTGTGTCATCTGAGGTTTGTGTGACTGCTACCTGCCTGTAAAAGGGAAATAGAATTCCTGACAAACAAATTACTTCCTCAGACATATGAATCCATTGCCTTGGTATTCCTTAACTCTTTCCAATGGCTAAAATATACCTGGATAAAGTTTCATCTTTTTCTTTAAAATTATTATATCTTTATTTACATGATCACAAAATCTCTTAGCAAATGAGAAATATAATCATTTTCTCACAGCGAAAAGAGTGGAGATTCAGAAGGGAAAGGAAAAAATTCCGCGATAGTTGAAACAGCTCAGTTTAATCTTATCAAAGCAGTAATCAATAGGTGTAGAAAATCTCTGAGTTGCCACTACATCATAGAACTCACACATCTCAAGAGGACTCAAGAAAAAAAGAGTAATTTAATAGATGCTGGAAGTTATCATGCATAAAACTGTTTGAACTGGTAACAAAATCTTCCTAGGAGTTATTCTCAAGTTGCTGGGTTGCCTGGTTCATGTTCTTGCCCTAAGTAGTTCACACTTACTAGCTACATGGCCTTGAAGTAGTTACTTAACCTCTACACGCCTTTGCTTCCTCACCCAGAAAGGAGAAACATCTCTCCTGTAGAGAAGTTTCAGAATTTTGATGAGTTAATGAAATGAAAATCCTATCAATAGCTGATGCGTGATGTGTACTTACACATATTAACCTTTATGCTATGACCAAACTAAGAAAGAAATTCTCCAGGAAAGCTGTAATGCTGTTTAGTACATCAAAATTATATATTGCCTCCCAGTTGTGGCTCTTTACATTCAAGGCATTCTCAAACCAGAAAACTTGTTGCTTAGGAGAACATGGGTAAGAGTAGCATTGGCTTGCTTATTATTTATCTAGTAAAATATAACCTCTTGAAATATCAAATTATGAAACAGTGAACATCCTTGATTTCCCCTCTTCTAGAAAAAATATATATAAAACCACATTTTTCCCAGGGTGAAGTTTGTTTTGTTTTGTTTTTGTCTTTTTGTTTCTGTGGTACTGAACCAACACTGAGCCCCAGCCCCACCCCATTTCTAAAGTTTGAGACAGGATCTCGCTAAGCTGCTAAGTTGCTCAGGCTAGACTCAGATTTGAAATCCTTCTGCCTCAATTTCCCAGAGTGCTAGGATTACAGACATGCCACACCCCACCTGTCTACGTGGTGCATTTTTATGTGCAGATAAGGAACAACAAATTTATCTCAAATTCTGAATGTTGAGTAAAAGAATGGATGAAACAGAGTCCTTAGGTTTTCTCTTAAAATAATTATTACTGGTGAAGTGAGAAAAGATGAAGTTACTCGATACAAAGAAGCTTCCTTGCTTTTTTATGTCATCCTGATTACATTAGAAAATTGCTTTCTTTTCTCCTGTCAGGGAGATGGTAGAAATCCAGGAATTTATAATTTAGTAAGAGAGAATTTAATATGATTCCAGTGACATCCGACCTGGAAGTAACCTGGGCTATAAGAGTGTAGTTCTCCTGTTACTGTGTTTGATCTGATTTTGATTCACTCAAAAGCGTATGACAAAACACAAAGACAAGAAAAAAAATAACTTGATGAAAATTCTCCCTGCTGAAAAAATAAAACCCTCTACCTTTCAGAGTAACCTGAAGATATATGTAGATTAATTACCATCTTCATTAACTCTAACAAGAGAGCTTCTGGACACAGAAAGACAAATTACACATCCCTGTCTGCCTTTATTTTCCTGTCACCGCAGAGTCAGCTTTCTTTGGTGTTGTCAGTAACCCTGGCAGGGAGGTTTCTGTCTGCCTATTGATCGAAAGTCTTACTCCTGCAGTAAAACTTCACTCCCTGCTTGAGCTACATACATTCTACCAGCACAACTGAGCCCTGGGTGCATGAAGCAATTTAAATACACCTTCTCCCTCTGTTTATGATCTAGGCTGAATGGGCAACGGTAAAAAGAGGTGAACTTCTGTGACTTTCTTCTAAGCAATTTCTAAGCTTGTTGCATTATTAAAGCTGAGACTGCTTTTCTCCACCTCTTATTCAATTTCACTGCACATTTTAGGGGTTATTTAGAACTTGTTTCCTCTCTATGTTATTAGAAAGTAAGAAAAGTGCAATTAAAGTATTTAGGTTCTGCTGAAGGCCAGGGTATAGCAATGAAATAAATTCTGCCCTCGAGGACAGATAGGATGCCTCACTACATCTCTTTAAATATTAGATAGAACAATACTCCTAAAACCTTGCAAGAGAAGGCAAAGTCAGAGTCCCGCTTTACAACTTTTTCTCCATTTGATCTGATGTCTGTATTTAATTTCCATCTTATTTTGTTTCAGCAGTAAAAGATGCTGGATTGTCAACACATTCATTAAGCCTACTTTATAGAGAATTCCTCCCCTAATTTGAATTTGTCTGATCTGTAATTGGTCAGAAGAAGGCCGACTTCCAAGAAATTTGGTTTTACAGCAGGTGGTCTGGGAACCAGCAAGAAGATCATCTGAATGTAGAGCTTTTCCATATAAAAGAGAAAATCTCAGGGCTCACTCCAAACCTATGAATCAGAATCTGCATTTTACAAGACCTAACATGGTTTGGATGTCCATTGCAGGACTAGAGAAGAAAAAGCTCTACTTATACATTAGAAGAGCTTTCCCAAGGCTAATTTCAACAACAAATCAAGACCATTTTGAATCAAATTTGACAAGAAAAGATTTTAAAGAAATTTTTAAGCCTACAGTATGTGTTAATTAGTTAAGAAACCTTAATAATTTTCACAGCTATGAGGTGGAGACTTAATGGAATATGTAAACTCAGAATTTTAAGCATTTCCTTATAGGTAAATTATACTTCATTTTGACCAGGTGGAAATTAAAGATTTCTTTTTAAAATTAAGTTTATTGGTACATTTTTATTATACTTAATGATCATATTCACCATGGGAAATTTCTATCAGTAGATAATAAATATTTTGATTCTTCCTTTTTACCATTCCCTCTCTCTCCTTGTAACCCCTCTTTTCCCTACCTATTTTATTTTATTTTTATACTGAGGATTGAACTTGGGAACTTGTGCTTGTAAATCAGGTGTCAGAACCACTGAGCTAAGTTTCTGGCCCCTTCCCCTGTTATTTATGAAAGCTTTGTTTCCAACGTTCCTTCTTTTTTCATTTTCTTCCTCTCCCTTTTCTATAGTTACCTTTCCCATTTGAACATTTTCTATTTCACAATATCTATTATATATTTTGGTCCTTATTTACACTTTTGGTCTCACATCAGAGAAACCATATGATATCTGAATGGGTGTGTCTAATTTATTTCACTGAACACCATAGTCTCAAAGGAAATCCATTTACCTAGAAATGTCTCAAATTCAAACTTCTTTATGACAGAGTAGTACTCCATTATATAAAGGAAGTACATCTTTTTCATTCATTCCTGAGTCAATCGACGTTTGGGCTATTTCCAAGATTTAGCTATTACAGCCTGTGTAGCTATAAACACGAATGTGCATATATTGCTGTGATATGATGCTTTTAATTTTTTCTAGAAGATACCAAGAAAAGGAACAGCTGGGTTAAATGGAACTCCCAGTTTTTAAGGAATCTCCACAGTGATTTCATCAGTCTGCACTCTCACTAACAGGGGAGAAGGGTTCCTTCCTCATCATAGCCCTGTCAGCATTTGTTATTAGTTCATTTCTTGATAGCAGCCATTTTTTTTGAATAAGCTGAAATCTCAGCATTGTTTTCCTTTGCATTTCTTGAATGATCAGTTCAATATTTTTTCAGATATTTATTTCCTTTTAGTACTTCTTCATCTGAAAGTATGTATTTACTTCTGATGTCCATTTTGGGTTGCGGCTTTAAATTTGGGGAATTTGATTGTTTTGAGTTCTTTATGTATTCTACACTTGATCTTAGCCAAAAGGCTGAGAAGCAATCTTTATGTATTTTAAATAATATTCTTTTGTCTGAGGGACAGCTGACAAAATTTATTCCCACTCTGCAGTTGTCTCTTCACTCCTTTGATGACTTATTTTACTTGCAAAAGCTTTTAATAATGAGATCTCAGTTTTTGATTCTTTGTAATATTTCCTCTACAAATCTTGTTCATAAAGTCTTAGTCTACATGTATGTCTTCAAAAGTTCTATCCTCTCTCTAAGCAAATTTATTGTTTTTGTTTTAATATTTAGATCTTTGATCCATTTTGATTTTATTTTAGTGCATGGAGAGAAACATGGGTCCAGTTTGTATGATTAGAAAAATGGCTGAATCGTGTGAATGGCAAAAGGAGACACAGAAAGGGAAAGTGAGAACCCTACAGTAATGCGTTTAGAATTCAACATTAGCTGAATATCCATGAGAATCCAAGCACAGGCTATGTTCTGAGGGTACAAAAATGAATAAAAATGATCCTCTGTTTTCCAAGTGCCCTCAGTTATATGGATGAGTCAGACACAAGTATGAGATGTTTTTAGGCAGAAAACTACGAGAAGAAAGATTTGGTGATTTTAGAGAATGATGATCACCCAGAACTTCTGAATGTGTGATAACAATGGATGAAGATTAGGTCTCAAAAGGAAGGCGGAGATCACACCGAAGAGTCTGACACCCTATTTAGAAGTTTGAACTCTGTGCTACAGTCAAAAAAAGACCATGAGGATTTTAAAGTGAGAATTAATACACTTCATATCTGACTTTCAAGTGATAACTTTATGGTGATATGTCATGAATTTTAGAAAAGTGGGCAGAGACTAAAGACCAAAAGATCAAGGAAGAGAGCTGGAGATTTAGCTCAAGTGGTACTATACCTACCTTGCAAGCACAAGGACCTGGGTTCGATCCCTAGTACAACCAAAAAACAAAACAAAAGAAATTAGGGAAGAACAATTAAAATAATTCAGATAATGGGGTTTCTGATCTAAAGCAGTTAGCTTTTACCCTTAGTAGGCATTGTATTGAACAGGGCTTGTGTTTTGGTGACAGGAAGGAGGATACCTTGAATTTGATGTACCTGGGTTACCAAGGGGGAACAGTGAACTGGACAGCTGAAAATATGCATCTAGAACATATAAGATTGCTTTACAGTGGAACTGTTTATCTGCATCAGGCACTTCTAGGGGACAGATGTAGTCAAGTACCTTTCTAGTTTCAATCTTTGCCATGTAAGTCACCAGTTTTTCCAGCACTGTTTGTAAAAGAGGCTATCTTTCTTCCAGTAAAGGTATTTAGCTGTTTGTCAAAGATATTTCTTAATTGAGCATTTTTCTCATAAGTCTTTTCATGCAAATTTTTGATATAAGTTAGAGTTTGATAATACCTAAATACTCTATTATGTTGTAAACTAACTGGTAAAAGAGGACTTCCAGATTATTTTATAAGGAATGCATGTATTTCTAAAACACTGTGTCTGGTTTTAGTCTATATTTTTCAAATGCTCGTTACTCACTTATTCAACACATGCTAGCATTGTTCAAGTTATTGGAAAATCATTAAGGACCAATTGAGATAAAAAACACATATATCATTCTGTCACATTACAGAAGAGAAGACTGAGAAGTAAAAAGCAAAATGTGTAGTGTGTTTGATATGTACTATGGAGACAAGGAAACAAGACACTGAAGAAGGGTTCTGTTCTTTTAGCCAGGTAGTCAGATGAACCACATGTTGAGAGAATCCCTTTATCAAAGACTTCAAGGAAGAAACACATATTAAATCACTTGCACGCCCAATCAAACCCTATAGGTGGCTGTGAAAGATAATCATTCAGCAGAGAGAGAAGCTCATTTCTGACTATTACAATCATAGTACCTGTTGGAGATGGGAGTGGAAACCAACCATGTCACACTCAGGAAACAGCCTCTCAGGAGGTTCCCACTCATATGAGAGCAGCTTTGTCAATCACTCAAGGTAGGAAATAACTAACATTTATCAGAGGCCTCTGTGTGCCATACACACTGTGTTTGTTAGTTTCTAAGGACCCTATTTTATGTTACAGGCACAAGTAAGATTTTCTGTCTTGTAAACAGCTAAGAGAAGAACCACACCTTGCCCCAGGTCACACTGGCCCAGAGCCCAAACCAGGATTCGAACCCTTGTTCCTTGACCACATTGTCTGGGTTGGGCTTGGTGTTTTCTGACAGAGGGAAGATTTCCTGTGGCCATCAGGCAATAGCAGTAGTGACTGCTAATTTTACCAACTCCAAGGATGCCTACAGAGAACAACTATGATGTTTCAGATATTCTCCTTAGATATTGGCTATTGCTTAATTTTCATAGTAGCCATTTAACACTCGGTGATTAAGAAATGAAGAAAATACCTTCAGCAACATTCCTAGTAATGCTGAAAATCCCACACAGGAAGTAATTTAACCAGCCTTAATGTAAAGCTCATCCCTGAGGTAGGTTTCAACCTGCCCTTTTCATTTAGATCTCGTTTATGGTGCGCTTTACTCTTTATTTGAACTGGGGACTTGAGCAGACAGTTCAGGAAGTTGTTCAGATGGGATCAGCGCACCAAGATCCCAGTCCCAGTGCATAGCTGCTTTTCCAATTAAACAGCACAAGTTGCTGCCACAGTCCCACCAATCCCACAGCATAAGCATTTCAGCCTCTGCTTCAGTGGCAACAACCACAGGGGTTTTGGAACCAGGTCCAAACTGAATGAATCCGTGAACCTATAAAACCCATAACATACCCAACTGCAAACAATATGCTTTGCTATTGTGTGGGAGCAGTTTCTTCAGCGATTGCATGCAGAGGCAGGCAACAAAATCCAGGAATCTAATTGACACACGTGTTCAGCTTTTGTCAGGAAAAGGGCAAGCAAGCAAGAGCAAGGAAACACTTTTCCCTGTTTTCCCCGAAATAGGCATTGCCATAAACAGTCAGAGGACCAAGGTAGCCTAGCTACTGTTTTTATAAATAAAGTTTTATTGGAACATAGTTGTGCCCATTCATTCACTTACTGTCTCCAGCTGCTTCCATTTCACAAGGGCAGGGTTAGGCAGGTCTGCCCACTCCTGCCCTCAAGGACTTCTCTGAGACAACAGGTGTCTGGGATATTTTATGAAGATTCACCAATCAGTTGTACCTCTAGGTTCTGAAACTGTGTGTTTGCATTCCTTCATCGCTGCCTCAAGTTACTTCAAGAGCCAGCTCTTTGATTCATTCATTCTTTCTTTGTAATATTTGTAAGTCTAAATCTCCTTAAGGTCTGCTCTGGTCTTTATAATTTCCTTTCATTTATTAACTTTTTAAAATTAACTTTGAATTTGGTTTTGGTGTTTTAGGGTGTTGGAGGCCTCATTAGACTGTTCGTCTGGGCTCATTCTTTTTCTGATGTGGTTATTCACACAATAGACTTCTCTTTGTTAGCCAATTCATTTTCTCCCATGTGTTGTGCTGGCATGATTGTTTGAGTCTACAAATTGTTTAATTTCTTTCTTGATTTCTTCTGCTGCTCACTGTTTATTTCAAAGTATATTAAATATTTAATTTCCGTGTGTGCATTATTTCTGTGGTTTATTTTGCTCTTGATTTCTGTTTTTAGTGCAGTATGATCTGATAAAATGCATGGAAAACTAATAGAACTAGATAAAGTAAGAGCAAAGAACAAATGAGAAAAACAATAAAAAGGAAAAAAGAATAAAGAAAAATATAGAAAAAAATTAAAAAAGGAAAAACCCAAACCCCAAAGAATCAGAGAAAGAGAGAGAGAGAGAGAGAAGGAATCAAATGAATCCAAAATCCCTTTGCATTTTTTAATGATTCTTATCTTCCCAGGGTCTGTGGTCTTAGAATCCAGCAGATATGGGGATGGGTAGTGGGTCACTGCTAGACCTAGTTTGTTTCAACATCCACATTTTTGTGTGTGAGTGATTGCTGGATCCCATCTCACCTTTCCTGCTGGGCATGGCTAGTTGATGGTATTAACCTGATAGTCACTCTGGTAGCTCACACTTTCCAGATCTCTCTGTGCACCCCAAGTTATGTTTTTTTCAACCCGTCTCCACAGGCTCCAGGTGCTGCACTGTCTGTGTACCCCAGGCTGTGGCAATTGTCCAAGCTGAGCTGAATCTTGGTTCACTGATGGAAGGGGAAAGCAGACCACTGACCTCTGCATGATATAGATGGGGGCAGGGAGAACTTCCAAGCAGATCAATGGACCTAATGCTAGATTTCCACACTCAGTAGACTCTGAGACCCACACATACCAGGTCTTCCTTTCCACAGAGCTGGGCCGCACAACCTTCTTGTATAAGCTTGACTTCTCAGGAGATCCATATCCACCCTGCTGTCACTCAGGAACCATCTCTATGGCTATCTCCCACCCAGAGACAACACCAGCCACCCTGGAACACATTTGTTCTGCTCTGGCTCTGTGACTTAGTCCCAAGTAATCAACCCCTTCTGAAATGCCTCTTCAGATACAGCTGGTGCTGCACTGACCTACCCAACTCCAGCGTGCTTTGTCAGAGTCACTTTCAGGGTGAAATACCACATTTTATAGTCACTGTGGGCTTCTCTTGGGATCAGCTTTTTTGACCTTTTTTTCCTCTGTCTCTTTCCCTAGAACTACTGTTGCTTTCTTGGCTTATTCTGTTTCAGTGGAGGCAGGTTCTTCCCCCAGGAGCAGGGGTGAGCTTTCCAGACAGCCTCATTCCTCTGTCTGTGCTGTGAACATTTCTCAGCAGTTTCTAGCCTTTCTGTCAGCACCATTCCAATTCCCAGAAATTTATCACTTTCCTCTGCTTCACTAAATTGTTGTCTTTCGGGTGTCAACTCAACTGAAGATCTCAGAGAGAAGGTACTTTGCTACTTGTCTCTACTCAGCCAGAGTGTGATATTTCAAGCCATTATACTTTTCTCTACTTAGAGGCATCATATTACAGTGATACATGCATGTACATATTTATGGGAACAGAACTCATAAGAGCTAAATCTTGAAAGTAACCTATATGCCCATCAGCAGATGGCTAGTTAAAGAAAATAAGACACTTAGACACTATGGAGTACTACTCTGCCATAAAGAAGGATAAACTTGAGTAATTTGTAGGAAAATTGGTGCACCTTGAGACCATAATGTCAAGTAAAACAGACATACAAACTTAAATATCATATAATTTCCCTTGCATGGGAAATCCAATATATAAATGAAATGGAAAATAAAAGATAGCTAATAAGAAATAGATATGAGGGTCTTTTTTCAAATAGAAGGCAGACCTAGAGATGGAGGGAGGAAAGAAGAAATAGAGGGGAAAGGGATTTAAAAAAGAAATTGAGATGTGTAACATATATATACCAACAACCCATGAGCAATATAATCATTCTATACTGCAAACATGTAATAACCAAAAAAAAATTGAAAAAAAAGATAAATGAGAAAGATCTCCAGTGAGAATATTTTGAAAATTCAGATTAACTTTATCTTTTAGTTAAATCCTGTTTTAATTATCTCTAACATCACTATCTTATCAACCTTACCTTTGTATGTACATTTGAGAGTGATTTCACAATTAGGATTTCTCTTGGCTGAAGTATGTACTGTACCCTGTTCAGAATCCTGTTATCTTCTGTGGTGATATTTAAGTAAGCTTATAGATGGCAGTCTTTATCTATCATGACTCAAAGATTTCATACCTTCTTTGTATTTTATTTGCCATTAACTAGATCTACCCATGCTTGTAAGTCTCTCCTTTCTTCTCTGGATATTCTTCTTCTCGATTATAAACATTTAGTTTACAAGTTCTATTAAAACTTCCAAAGTCCCATTCATTTTCAGCCTAAAGGAAAGTCATTCACTCCTGAGTCTGAGAGGGAAAGGAGAACACACTGCAGAAAGCTGGCGTGATGAAGGGACTTTCAGAGATGAGCATGGCGTTGGTGGGATAGATCAATGCCTACCGTGTATGAGGTCCTGGGTTCAGCCATTACACATACAAACATATACACAAGCAGACAAAGAAAGAAACAAATTCATGTTCCAAATCTTTCCCCACACCCTGTTAAAGAAAGAATACAAAAAGGAAAACAACAGTTTAACCTCAACTGGCGCTGTCAGTCTGCTGAAAACCGAAGAGAAAGAATTTCTACAGGTGCATCTCAGCCTTGGCCTCCACATTGTCTCATCTTCTCTCTGTCTCTTTTGCATAAGATGGTCTAGATCAAATTTGATTGGGCACATGAGTAATTGACACTATCAGGAACAACTTGGCACGTCCATTGGGCAGAAGGCCAAAAGTGGTCTGGAACTTCGTAGTCAATTTCAGTCCTGAGTGATCCTCTGGGGGGAAGACTGTGGAGGAAATATTGCCTTGGTTCCTTTTCCAAATTCCCCACTAGGTCCTTAAGCCCAAATGAATTATCGCAGCCCTACTCTATGGCGAATAACTTCAGAGTTCTGCGCTTCTACAGAGATGGGACGATGCTTCTCGTAAAGGTGATTGCATTTTCCTGACTCCTCTCACCTTCTCCCTCTCATGCTTAGGGAAGTTCACTTGCAAGTTTGGAAAGTAAAAGGAAATTTGAACTTCTCCACAATGTTATAATTCTTTGATAATGCTTTTCTTTTGTTTTAATCCTGTAGAACAACTCTATTTTTGCAAGAAAAACATCCACAGATCACTGCCTTAGCTCACCTGGAAGTACCAATCTTAAAGAAACCATAAACATTTTAATTAATCAATTAAAATGTTCCTTAGTATTACTATCAATATGATACATCTGCTCCATTTACAAAGAAAAAGTGACAATAATTACTTGGAACAGTAGAATAAGTCCAAAAATGTATAATACAGACAGAAACAAAGGTAAGCTATTGTATTTTGCTCTGACTGTGCAACTAGAATGCAGTAAAGCTCAAATAAGATCTGAAAAAATATGAGATCTGCTTTCCTTGATATTATGGATAGGCTAAACAAATTTTAAAAACCTACAAATCAAGCAAGAAGAGCCAAGCAAGAAAACACAGTAAACAAGAAATACCTAAAAATTATTGTTAGCAATAATTACCTCTATAATTCTGGGCATTAGAATTACTTTCTAGAGCTCTACTTTAGAACTTAAATATCTGGATTAAAATATGCTGATGACTTCAGATAGTGTCAATTTGTCCTAGATAGTTGAATAATAAGTATGAATAAAATCTCAGACTTATGGAAACTAAATCTAAAACAAATACAAAGCCCAGTTATAGTTTCTCCTAGATTTTATTTTAAAACTATTTACATGTCTTAGAGTTCTTTCCACTGTATCCAAATCTGTTCTAAATTTTAGACATAATATTATTCTCAGCAAAACTAGTATTAAATGTAGCAGGGAAAAAATTGTCTTCTCGATGAAATCTTACTATTAAATACAAAATTCCCCAAACAACAAGATCATTAAAACTACAGATACTTCCGTATGTAATGCAAAGCATTATGTAAAAGATCTTTAAAAATATTGTTTTGTGTATCATGCTGAGCCTTACAATTTGAAGAAAACATTCATAGTAATTAACCCACAGAAGATTCTAATCTCCTATAATGTTTTATTTCTGTGAAATAGACTAGATTCACAGGGTCACAGATATCTGCTCCAACCCTTCTATTTTAGGTTATGATTTAGGGTCCACTGCATCTTGCCAATGTGGCCTTCCAGAGGTCAATCTCTCACCTTTTTTGCTGTAGCTTAGTGTGTCAGTCCCACTGATATCTGGGTACAAGGACGATAGATTTGGCTTCGTAATAAGGGTGATGATGGAGCCTTTTTCACTCTTTGGCAACATTGTGATGTGGCACTTCAGTCTGCAGGGAAACCCTACTTTTATGAGGCAGAGAGAGAAGTCAGTGACATGGTTGATTATCTCGTCTCACTGGCATGTAAGCAACATGTTACCTGTTCCTCAGTGCTTCCTTTCTCTGAGCTTTCTAACCAAACACTCTCAGAACTCAGGACACACCAAAATAGAGCGCTTCCCCCAGGTGTTATCTACCTCAGAGCTCTTCACACTTTATGTAGATAAAGCCTCTGGTTGAAGTATCTTGGAAAGATTGAAAGTGATGATAAATACAGCAATAGTAAAAAGGCATGCTTTCCCTTAAACTCAAAATATTTTTTCTTCTGATTAGTGGTATTAAGCACCCATTTGTCTTGTCATGTCCAAGCATACTGGGTGAGACAGCAAGTGAGTGGCCTTAGGAGAGAATTTGAGTTGGTCATTGTACAAACATACTGATCTCAGCACCAACAACTCAGCACTGATGTATTTCCATCTTCTTATTCAAACAGGAAGAACTGTGAAGTGGTTTCCTTGTGAAAAAAAAAAAATCCTCAAAAGAGAAAGAATTGTTAAGAGCTAGAAACACAAGTGAAAGAGAATATGAAATAATCTTAAAAAGTTATGGATCTTGGAATACATAAAAAGTTATACTGGGGCAATAACGTGTTATAGTGATACTCATAAATTTGACTATTTACAGAGCCTTGAGATGTGTCTCTGTTGAATGTAAAGACTTTATTGTAAATCTAGGATTTTCTAATAATCATAATAATTTACTATAGGCAAATCATGTATGAGAGTGGAGATATAGGAAACCAAGCATAACCAATTCAGTCCCCAGATCAGCAAAGAGAACAAGTCACAGAAATAAATGTTGTACGAGGAAGTGACATCAAATTCTGATTCAGTCTCCATTCTGCTTTGGCTCGACTTTCGCTCCCCACAAAGTTTTGGAATATTGTATGTTAACACTGGTGAAAAGACTGAGCTTTGAGTACTTGGAATCAAAGATGATTCTTACACATTTTGACATATTTTTAGCTTCAGCTATAGGACTTAAAACACTTCTAAGTAAAAGAAAAAGGCAGTTTGAAATATTGTACAATCCAACTGGTTTCTTTTCTTTGCCTTGAGTAGTTCCTGGGCTTCTTATCTTTATCACATACTACCAAAAGAACAACTGTCTTTATATATCAGATGTGCAGGGTTTTATCAAGCTCAATGGTAAATCTCAGTTCTGAAAGATTCAGCAGACAATTACAACTGTAGATAAAGAATGGAGAAATTCTTTGGAGAACAGAGAAGATTTCATTACTCTCCAGAGCGTGGCCATGGCTGGCCCTTATAAACCTATTTGTGAGTGACGCCCATCTGGCCTTTATAGACTGGCACTAAACTTCCCAGAAGCAGTGTCTCCCATCTGGCTTTTATGAATGTATGACATACTTCTTTCAACTCAAATGGTAACATCTGTCTCTAGAGAGAAACCAGAGCTAAACTATAAAGACGTATCTTCCTATCTCTATGAAGCATATAATGGGTGACCTGGCCGGTAAGTGTTACCTGCCATCCCTGACTCCTTCCATCACTGTTAACACTTGTTTCAGTGTCTTCTCTTAACCATCATGAATGCTTCAGAATATTATTTAATGGCTCTGTGTGTCTGTGTACGTGTGTGTATAAAAGAGATCATTATTATTTTTTACCTATTTAATGATAATTCTTATAGTAAACTTAGTTTTTAAAACCTTAAACTACAAAGTGGTTAATGGTCTTCCAAAATCTATGTTAAATTCCACCAATTTTTCTGGAAATATACAATATCAAAGAACCTGCTTGTCATGTGATTTGAGGTTTCTCTCATCGTAATGTATACCACACACAGTGGTAAAGTAAACCTTTCCACTCCTGTATTTTAACTGCAGGACATCAGCCTTTCATTGGCTATAATATATGGTGTTTGCTTTGGTAACTAAGCCAAAGGTTTCGCACTTACAAGTTACTGCAGCATTACCTAAGATTTACCATTTGTCAGGGAGTGGAAGCAGATCCTTGTGCCACCCTCTTGACTTAGGACCAAACTCTGCCTTCTTTTCTACTCAGCCTCCACTCAAAATAGACTTTACAGGGTGAGTTAAAATTTCCCCACATGAAAACACACAGACCCTAGAAACTAACATGAAGCACCAGTAACAACAGACAGTGCATTCTACTCATGGTCACAGCCTCCAGCCACGGAGAGTGGCCTTCGATGCTCTGACACTAATGGCACATCGTGTTCCCTGCTTTTGTCCTCCAGTGCAGAAGAAACCCAAGACGTGTTGCTCACAAAAGCCTGATCTTGACTTTAGGATGTAGTATATTCTTACACAATTTTTTCCCAGACCATTTAGATTTACTTATCTCTTCCCAGCTATTTATTTCATTTAAAACAATGCCACTGTCTAAAGCTAAAGGAGTTATACCTTGGGAGTATTTTACTGGTCACCACTTGACCAGGGGTCCATTGTACCTAGTATATAAAAAGCCACAGAAAGAAGTATCTAGTCCTTCCACCTGTACTGGCCCTATCACTGGTGTCCTATCTGTAAGAGTCATTCCCCAAATAAATTAGGTATCTCCAACCACTCTTACGGCCCTTTATTTATAATGTATATCATGCAAGTTAAATGCCCATGTCCACCCAAGCACAAGAACATACACACAAACATGACTCACAAAAATTATACTTTAACTATAAATTTGCCTTGCATGCAAACGAAAATACTTTTAAGTACATACCAAAGATTCAAAAGGGTTCACAATACAATCTACGACTGTTAGGTGGTGTACTGTTTCTCAATTATCCCATACATTTTTCTGTCATTTTTACAAAATGAAAGAAAACTTCAAAAATGTCTAGTCATCTCTTTAAAATCACACTGTCACAGAAAAACATGATATAATTTTAAAACGATACATATATACATTTTATATATATTTATATAATATAATATATTTATATTATATATAAATCATTAATTTATATTTTATATTTATAAATATTAAATTTTATATTTATAAATAATTAATTTATTACTGAATATATTTATATAAATATGATATATTTTTAGATATTTATATATAATATATATAAAATACAGGTACAGATATCAAAATAAGAAACTGATTTTTAACACAAAGCACAAACTGAATTAGCACAAACTGAATTAGTTATGGAAGACCTTTTAATGTATATTTAGGACCTGAACCCTAATCTTGATTGTTCATTTTATTAGCTATATAATTTTAGTTATTTTATTTCTCAATTATTATTCATGATTTTAATGCATATAGATTAGCCAAGCAAAGTGTTGAAGAATCAGTAAATAATAGTACAACTCTCCATTTACCTGAGGTTTTCTATGCTATAGCTGCTGTTAAACTTCTCACTAAGATTTAAACAGTTCATTTCTAAACATCAAAATGAGAGGTGAAATTGCCCCTGGTTTAAGATACTAATAAAATTATTAGCCACTATACAGAAGGAAGAAGCTTTAAAGTTTGGGAAGATTTCAACAAGAAGTTTTTACATAATGAGAATAGAGAAAATCCTTTCTCAGTGTGTGGTTTCAGGAGGGTCTCAACTCCTGAGCAGGGAGAGCCACATGCAGCACTCCCTGGAGAAAGGGTCTCCGCTGCGCCTGCAGTGCTAGGAGGTCACCTCAAGACAGGGTGGCTAAGCTGAGCCTGAGCACAACTGTCTTCTTATTCATTTATTTGCTAAGCTACCTTTTGCTAAGTCAAATTAATTTCTAGAGATTTAAAGAAAGCCTTTGGACAGTTTGGTCCATCTGTTTATTTTACTGGCTATGTCCCACAGTTATTCTATTTTGAAAGAGGAAAGAATGACACACTGGCCAGTTTTCCAAGCAGCTGACTCAGGACTGAGATTTGCATATGTGAGGTTGAATGGGAAGCACTCTGACACTGGTACCATGGAGAGTAAAAGAAGGGGGACCGGAGGAGACCACTGCCATGCTGGGAATTTCATGAGAAGCCTTGAAACCAGGAGTACAAGAGCAGAGTTGTCAGAAGGTGTGCAGAGCAGCCTTTATACTCTTGTGAGTCATTAGATTGAGCCTCCCTTGGGAGTGAACAGTGACAGGATTGTCGGGGAGATGACAGGAAACTCAGCTTTCCATTTTTGGTCTTGAAGATTCCTAACAGCTGGAAGAATGAGCAATGCCCTCCCAGGAGGCAAGATGAATGTGAGGGCTGTCATGCTTTCGCTGGGCATCCTCATTTTTGTTTTTCTTAGCTCATCAGCTGAGGAGTCAGTGTGTGGTTTCCATCTCCTACATTCAAATATAAGTTTGGAGATTGACAAAATAATCAGTGGGTAGGTCTCTGACCCTGGAGTCAAACCTGGACTGGGAGTTTATTTTCTGTCTTCACAGGCTTCCTGTCCAGCATTCTAAAAAATGCATAGGTATTCCTCTTTCTCTATTGTGTAGTCATCAAATATGTATGCACATACTGCTTTAGTTGTGGGGAATTACTATCATACACTGCTGTCATGATTTCGCAGAATCTGTCTGTGCAGCGTGTAAGAGGGACATGTGCAAGATGTGGTTCTTCTGATAAAAAGTAAGCATGTGCCCTTCTGAATTTCCAGGCATGTAGGATGAGTCAGATTGACAGAATCAAACATGCAATCATACTGACTGAGATAGCCCTTCATAACTGCAATTATTTCTTAAATCCCAGCCTAAAATGTTCAGCATTTTTACCTTGATGAGTTTCTACCTTGATAAGCTTAGACTATCAGCACTTCTCATTTTTCTTATTTGCTAGAATTAGAATGGAAATATAGTAGCTAAAAAGTATTTTGAAAAAGGCAGTTTTCAAAAGACCAACAACATAAAAAATTCTGGCATGGTGGTGCATCCCTATAATCCCAGCACCTGGGAGGCTGAGGCAGGAGGATTGCATGTGCAGCCCATTGATTTTCAACAAAAGCACTCAGATCACACACAGGGGAAAGAATAGTTTTTTCAATGCCTGATTCTGGGGAAACTATTTACCCACCTGCAGAACAATAAAAATAGACACCTGCTATCACCAAAGAGAGCACAGTGAATATCATCTTAACATGGATTAAAGACTTGCATGTTAAGATCTAAAAGTACGAAACTATAGTATTAGAAGAAGGCAGAAAGGCAAATACTTTAGGACCCTGGAATGGAGCAAGTCTTTTTTTACGAGATCGCAAAAACACATGAAATGAATGCAAAAAATAGACAAACAGGATTACAGAGCTACAGGATTACAGAATTACTTCATACTAAAAAGGTTCTGCCCAAAAAATTAAATAAGGAGCAGACTGAAGACACACTTACAGAAAAAAATGTTTACAAACTAAACTTCTGATGTGGTTTTGATATCAAGAATATATAAGGAACCAAAAACTGTGATACTAGAAAACAACTCAATTTACATATGGGAAACAGACTTTGTAAGTGTCTCTCAAGAGAACATATAAACAGTTACCAGTAGGTGGGAGACATTAGCATCAAAAATCACCATTTTAACTCTCAGCCCAGCTCTGGAGACGTACTGACAGGAACATATTTCTGTCCCCTTGTGTGCTTTTCAGATCACCCACAAATGAGGATAATTAAATAATGCAATGAGTTGAAAGAAACAATGCAAGTATATTGCTCATACTTTGTATTTTATGGATGGGACTGCAGGAAACAAAGACAAAAGGAAGAAAAGAAGAAAGAGTGACTGTGCCTTCCCCACCCCCCGTGCAGTAGATGAAATCCTAGAGATGAGGTTCCACGGGTAGAAGCACCAACCCGGATGTGAAGGGTTTTGCAACAGCTAGAGAGGGGACTGAGGAGGGGGCTGCCTAACAGCGTGGAAGGGTAATGGAGAGGGAAGCCTTTCTAAGCTGGCTCTGAGCCGGGGGTTTCCAGTGAAGCACAGGGAGATCTACTGCTACTCCAGGACTCTGCAGCTGGCTTCACAGCTTTGTGACCTTAAACGAAGTGGAAAAGAGTTCTAAGATGTATGGTCAGGACAGACGTCTGGTGTCAGAAGTACAGTAGCTAGAGAGATGGACCAATCAGAGAGCAGAGTCTTGGGAGAGTAGGTGAATAGGAAAAGAGGGGAGGTGGGAAAGTGGTCGCCGAAGTACAAGACTTCATGGCCAGAAAGTGTGAGTTGTACTTGTTTACAGCTCCATAAATTCTCATCGGCTGCAGATGTGTGTATGCCTGCATGTTTAAATGTATAATTTACGAAATAGTCATCTCTGTTTTGCCTTTGCTGTCTTCATATTTTCATAAAGTAGTTGCAGCTGTGGATGTTATGGCTCTGATTTTCCTACCCTCGTTTTAAAAGCGAGATGGCGGGGCTTAATTATACCGCAGGGAGTTTTAATAGGGTATCACCAAAATTATCGTGAGATTTCATTAGGTTTTCCACAAATCCTTAAAGATCTGTGATCACACCTCTCACAGTCTAGATTCTAGAATCACAGTCGCAGAAATTCTGGTTCATACCATACAGTAAATTAGCACTGAAATAGTCACACTTCATAACTTGAAAATGATTGATATTTTCTCTCCAGGTATAGTTGCATGATGTGAAACTGGAGACAGGTTAAAAAATAATACATGCTGCCAAAAAGCTGACAGCAGGACTGAAACCGTCCAAAATAATGCAAAGAAAACATGCAATTAGCAGCTTGCCAAAAGTAGCTCGGGGAAGCACTCCGTGAAAGCGGCACCTATTTCTCACAGAGCATATGTAGCCCTGTGGGTTACGGTCTGTCAAAATGAGGCTAAGGACGTCAGCAGTGGTGCACAGTGATTGTGAAGTCACATCCTTAGATATTAAATAATAAGCTAGAATGGGATTGGGTTTCTCAAGAGCCAAGCAACAGCCAGCTGGGAAAAATGCTTGTCCCTAAAGGAGGAAGACAGCAGTGAAGAGCTTGTATTGTGGCCACACCAAGAGGAGCTTGGCAAGTCACCCAGCACCTCTGTGACAGAAGAATCGTGTCACCTCAGGAAGGAAGCCTGACATGAACTGAAGTAGGAAATGGGTTTAGTGATCATTGACTGTGGCCCTGGGAGTGCTTTAAGCTCTCTCAGCAACAAGCCCAGGAAGTACATCCTGTCCCAAGAAGCCAGCAATCCGTAACTTCACCTGCGTCCCATATGGCGTGAAGACATACATTTGCTTTCACCATGGATCCATCCACCGCCAGTTACCTTTAATTGAGCTGGATTTGGAATGTTGATCCTAGAAAAAGAATCTAGGTAGTTAAAAGATTTATATTTGTTTTCAAAGATTATCCTCTACTCACTGTCCACCCCAGTTCATGTAATTAGAACTATCTAATGTCTAATCATCTATCAGACATGTAACTGTTAGACCTTGGACTTTTTATGGCACTGATTGCATATCCCTGGCTTGGCATTCACAGTTCGGGATAATTTTTCTTCCTTTTTTCTTTCTACCCTTGCATATCTATCACTTGATCTGGACATCTGTTTCATTTTTCATGTGTGACTTAATCTAAGAGTTTTTTCTTTGGTCTTTTCAACCTCTCCTGGATAAATCAGATACAGATTTACCCACAGAAGGGTGTTAGCTTAATGAAATATCTGACTCGGACTTTTCAACTGTTATCATTCAGTAATGACAACTGTCATTATCTCCTCCATTCTGTGTGCAATTTATCCCTGACAAACCATGTACATACATACCTACATATGAATGTGTGGCCGCAGGTGGACAGATATGGGTACACATGTACACATGCATGCACACACACATATTTAGGATTCCATAAAGTCCACAAAAGCAGAAGGAATACTGATAACATCTCTGTTCTTTGATTTGCCTATGATTTAGACATTCACTTTTATACCTTTGGTTCTAGGGTTGTAATTACATAAAACACCTTCTTAGAACCTTTCTGAGATCAGGGTTCTAACTATTGGAACAGGGGTTTCTTTCGCAGGCCCACTACTTGCGTTTCTGAACCACTCATGATTCCCACTGAGGCTTAGTATCCTGGAGACCCAAATTCGGGTGCACAAGGGAACAGTCAGGGATTTATCTTAAAATAAGCTATTGCTTTTATTTATATATTAGCATTAACATTTCTTGGACTCTTTTGTCTGTTATACTGCCTAAATATTCATAAGATGCAAATGGCCCTACTTTCTTTAGATCAGGTATTCATGGGGCAATGATTTGGGAAAAGATATAGAAAAAGGAGAGGCTGGAAAGACCAAAGAAAAACACCTAGAATTTTGCCAAGAACCAGACCCATGAGTATGAGAACTGAAATACATTTACATTTGGCTCTTAATTTTTCCATCAGTTTGGATTGTATTTTTGTGAAAATGAGATAATATATGTGAAAGCACCTAGTTGAATTCTTAGGACATGGCAGACGCCCAATAAATACAAGTTTTTACTACTATATTAAGCATCTTCTTGTCATAAGCAGAGTTTACTCGGTTGATAAAAAAGTTAAAACTTAGTTGAGTCAATTAGAATAAAACATTTCAAGCTGAGAACTCACATTTAAATGTACCATAAAAATTCTAAACCTTACCATCATCCAAGAATATTGTGGTCTTTTAATTCAATTCTGTAAAGCCTAAGAATTTCCCATTTCTCATCTCTAGAGCTCCTTACACTATCATCCTGAACAGAGCCAGACAAATGTCCAGGCCCTTCCACCTTTATTTATTTCAGGTTATCTTGCAGCTCAGATAAATAATTGACAAGCTCATCTCATTTATAATTTCTACTGGCCTTTTCTATAAGGGAATTTTAATAAAGGAAAGGTGTCTAAACATAAGATTCTACTTTGGAAAATATATGTGCAACCTTTGTTATTTCTGTATATCAGTCATTGTGTGCTGACAAGTAGGGCGATGACCATGTGTTATCTGTTTCACCACTGGTCCTGGGAGAATAACTGCAACTCTTGGGAAAGTGACATGCAACAAACAGGTAAATGCTATGAAATCAGAAGAATCTGGGACTTTTACTCCCAGCTCATTTACTGAGTGTAACAGGGACATTGAGTACATGATCATTTATAAGCAATACCAGCTGTTTAACACTTAAAACAACCTTGAATGCTAGAATTCACATTCAGACATCCACAGTCTGTCAAATGTGGATTGCACTCAACTCACAGATTGTTTGGAGCACTACAAGATAATCCAATGTGATCTATACAGTGGGATTCTTTATACAAATTAAGTAAATGAGTGAACAAAATAATATATGAAAATCACTGTAAACATTAAAGCAGCCTATGTAAACAGTTATTGTTTTCCATAGTTCGTAATAAGCCTTAATACTTGCTGTGCAGATTTTCTCTCCTCTACCCTCCTTTAAATCAAAAAGATGGTAGTAGCTAACTAGTTTCTCACATTATAGAGAGACAGTATTTATTCTTTAAATTGCAGTCAGAAACAAAATCTTCATATTACAAGGAAGTGCTTCTTCGTGGCAGCACCATCATTTCATAGCCCAGCCTACTATATTCAGCAGTATCTTTTGTAGAGAACTAATATTTTACTTATTATATTTTGTTTATGTTATATTATTTCTTATCCTGTTTTACTGCATTAGAAATTTTCATCCTACTAAATCAAATCTCTAGTCTGTTTAATTCTTGTGTATGTTTTAAAATTATTCTTTATAGGTTTGTCTCTAGGTATAATTATATGGATGGTCTATTGATTCAAACAAAATATTAATTACATATAAATTTTATGCAGAACTGCATCATCAGCTCATCATTTTTTAGATATATTCAAGGAGTCAGTTTTAATTTCTATTTATTCACTCTGTTTGGGGACAAACTAATCTTAAGTGACTAATTCTGTAGGGAATATATGGGAAGAACTAACTATCTGACTAAGTATGGAAAGTAAAATAAAAACAATATTTTCAAAAGCTTACAAAGATAAAAACAAAAATCTGTGGACAGCATGAAGGCCTTACTTTTATATATACACTGTACTACCTTAAATAAAATATTAATTTTTAGATTACATAAACTGAGACCCCCAATATGATAATAATTGTTCAAATAAATAATCTCTGTGACTAAGAAAACAAATTCCCAGATCTCAGGCTAGATCCCTGGTCTTATCTAGTAATGCAGAATTCACAGCTTCTAAGAATTCCCTGGAACATTTTGGTCAAGAGGCCAATCTCTGCCTTGTTCATAATGACTTACAGTGATTAATAGTTAATGATTATTTTCAGTGAACAAGAGTCCCGTCGTGCCACAAACTGTCACACTGAGTGCTAATTAACAGCTTAGTTAGCTATAGTAATTTCAGAAACTGGGCATCCCGGCCAAGGCTGTCCCATTGCTGGGAAGTACTGTTCTCATCCCCACCTGTGCAGAGAAGGGATCTCCATTGTCTGGAGTACTGGCCACCATGAAACCTCCAGAGTTCCAGTCATTTTATAAGACAAGGATGAATTTATTTTTTTAAATTTTTTAATCTTTATTGGTACATTACATATACGCATCATGATTGCACTCCATAATGGGGATTTGTACCAGTATAAGACACAATTTAATTCTCATTTTCTCCCATAGCCCTACCCACCCTACCATCCCCCCATATACATAAAATTTGTTTCCTTACTTTTTTGTTACAATCTCATCATTTTTCCCCCTTCTCCCTATTTTACATTGAGCAGATGAATTTAAAGCACACACAAGAAGTACACTAGAGAGGCTAGCTCCTAATATTCAAAATATGACTCAAGGAAATATTACTCAAGAATAACTGAAGGATTAATCAAAAGCAGATTAAACATGTCACTAGCACCACTATTCCAAGATCCAGTTATTAACAAGCAGTTCTAGCAATAATAATAATGTGCCTTGATGTTTGCAGTAGGGGCATGCCCTGCATGGGAATCCATAAGAAGAGATGAAAGTCCCTGTATGAATTAGAAGTGCTAACATTTTCACGAATAATAAATAATTGATTCCTATGGCTCTATGGAGAAAATAATTTATCTGAAGTATTTTCATCTCTCATTCCAATTTATAGCTCTTCTCGATATTTTGTTCTGATACTCAAAATCATGTTAGAGCAAATGAACTATGACAAGAAAAGTTGTATTAATTTTATTCATTGATATGAACAAAACATATTGCACTTATATAAATAGGTAAATTTGTTTTTCATAAATATGGAATGAACTCTAGTTTTTTCCTTGCAGAAAAGGAATGGGGTTTTTGAATACATAACATACAGTCTCTTTCTGTTTATATCTATCCAGTTGAAATGTTCTGAAACTGCTTTTATAAATGGAACAAAGTCTGTCACCAACACAGGGTTGACAAGACTCACAACTGACCAACCTTTTGTATTGCGGGCCTTCAATCTTGACGTAGGTGATGATGAAAATTTTGTGGTTAATGTTGTATTTGAGAAACTCTTGTAGGAACATATGAGATTTAGCTGTAGTATCCTTCAGTGCCCTTGTGATCATATTCGTCTAACCAAAGAGGAAATTGAGACTATGAATACCTACATCATTTTAGACCTTTCTGTGGTTTAGTGTTATGAAAGTGAAAGTGGTATTTTCTTTTCTCAAAGTGAAATGTGTCTATGAACCCAGGATATTGAGGGGTGTTTTGGAACTGAAGCCAGCGGATCATACTTTTAGAATATTGTTCTCTAATTGATCATTTCATCAAAATAAGAAATATTTCACACCATTAAACTATGAAAAGTTGTTTCTTGTAGCAAAAGTTTTCATGATGAAATGTAATAGACTTCCTATTGGGTCCTTGTGGAAATATTTCAAAAAGTAAATAACAAAACAGGTGGTAATTATCAAACTTTTGATCAAATGATACAATCATTCATTTTCTAAATCTTTTTTGCCTTACTGAGTTTATTGGTACATTTTAGGTACACATTATCATCATATTTATCATTTGTACTTGTACATGATATATCTTGATTTTCATTTTTTTCCCAGTCTCATGTTGTTTGTTTTTTTAATAGACTTTACCAAAAATCTGAGAAAAATAGTTTATTTGCTCTTATAGTTTAGACAAGTGTCTCTAAACCTATTTATTTCAGGATAGGCTGTTGACTGGTGATGCCATGGGAAAGTGTGGGGACTTTAGAAGGTGGGTTTAGAGGAAATAAGTTTAATCATTGAGAGTGTGTGCTTGAAGAAGACACTGAGGTCAGGGACCCTTCTTATCTCTTCCTGACCACCATGAAGTAAGAAAACTACTCCTCCACACAGTCCCCCCAAAATGAGTGCAAACATGAACAGAAACTTGCAGGACTGTGCATTCAAATAAACCTCTCCGCTTTTTAAAGTGGTTATCTCAGGAATTTCATTACAGGAACAGAAATCTGACTACCATATTAGTGAAAGCAGAATTTCTGTGCATCCAATATAATCTAAACAGTAATGACAGCCAACCCAGCCTCTCCCCTGAATTTTAGTTAGGGAAGAGTTAGATTTTTTTTCTTTTGATAGAAAACAGACAGTCTTCTAGAACAGAAACTACAAATGGGATCATCCATGTGCAGAGTAGTAATCTTCCGAAATTTCTATTGATCAATCTTTAATTTAAAGTTGTTAATTTTTTTAAAAAATGCAGTGGATGTTTATTAGATGCCAACCGGAGTGCTGAATGCTCAGAATACTGAAATGGGAATATACACTGCCCTCGAAGGTTCACTTTAGAGAAAGAGATGGTCAAACAAACTAGCAATTACCAGTCAGTGGGACCCCTCGCTATAAGGAACCTAAGTAATTAATGAAATTATATTTATCACCACTAGAATTCATATTAAAATGTCTGGCATCGTGTCTGTAGAAACCATTCAATAAAATATATTTGATATTGTAATCAAAATTTAATTTTAAGTGTGGCACAAAGCAAATCTTACTTGTTCTTAGGTATTTTAAGAAGATCTCATTTAATGTTCTTTGTTTTCTCATATAATCACTGGTATACCTGATATTCATGTTGCATATTTTTTAGTCACCTACATATCTATAAATCCAATGCAACACGTCTTCCCTTGTCCTGGGCACTTGGAAAGCATGGAACTATTCATAAAAGACACATCATCATTTAAAGCTATGAGCTCAGAGGGATCATAACCTGCAAGCCCTAAGAAATAATGAACAAATACAAACTCATCACAAAATGCCTAGGACTCAGACAGAAACATACAGTCTTTATAAAATGTGGATAATGCGCACTGCACAGGCTGGAAAATTAAAAGGTGAGTCAAAGTGGCCAATATTCATGGTGTGATTGAAAATATTATGAATGGTTGCTTGTTGTGAAAGACATATTGTCATTAATCTCCCTCAAAATACTCCCCATCCTGTCCAACACACTTGGCACAACATTCTTGCCACTTTCTGAAGAAGACCTCTTCATGGGTGCCCTTAGGCTTTCTCCATGCCCGGGATTGATTTAAAACATTTGCCTTTAATGGTCACTTTGACATTATGAAAAACTCAGAAGCTGCCAGAATCAGACTGAGTGAATAAATTGGATGAGGACACATCACTACTATCATAAACACTTTATCAATAAGGTGTGATAAAAGATGAAGTGTAGTTCAATAAAAATTTGTCATAGCAAAAGATATATCACCCTCGATGCACTTCAAAATAGTCAAAACAACCTCCCCTGCTTTAGAAACACTTATCACAGCATCTTTAGTAATGTGTGTTTTGCTGTGTAGAGTTTTTGTAAATTAAACATTCATGGTAGTTTTTGATCACCCCTTATACTTGATGTCCTGTAAGTATTAAATGAGTAAATTAATGAATAAATGAAATAATACGTGGAAGTCACAGTTCAGTTGAAAGCAATGTCTAGGCAAATGGTTACTCTTTTGAATAGCTACTTTTAAGAACTAATAAATTCTAGATATTTCTTTCCAGCCCCCAATTTATTTTTTAAGTTGCCTAATTACCTTCCTATACTCCAGAGACACAACATTTATTTACTACATGGAAGGTGAGAAGCACATGTCTTTCTCTAACAAGTACCCTACACCCACCCATCGATCAGTAATCTCCACAGAAGACTCTCTCCAATATGTCATTGCTCATCATAATCAAACACAAAATAGTCACTACTCAGGCTAGTGGCTTTTGGAAGAAAATCTTCAGGTTCCAAATCACATCATAGGTTACAGACATAGCAAGAAAACTGCCTCTGTGTTACACCTCGACCATAAATCAATTTATCAAGTGTCATTTGAGAGTTAAAGGCAACCAACTATCCCACTTCTGAATTCATCTGTAATCTGATTTTCTCTCTGACAGTCCTGGATCCAAGCAACAATACTCAGAGCTCTAGAAATGATGAATCCTAAGTAGAATCTTCCTAGGACACAGGTGCAAGTAAAAAGAATGAAAGAATTTCCTTCTTGGGATTTGCACACAAGTGAGTAGCCATAACCCATCAGCAAGCCAGCCCAGTCTCCATCATGGTTAGCTCTCATATTATGATTTCTAGCCACTTTTGAATATTCAGATACAAATGGTCCTATTCTTGTTCTAATTTTGTAGTTAGATTTATAAATGTGCCAGAGGTTTGTTCAACTACGCATTCATCTAAATGCAAAATACTGATGTTATCTTGCAAACGCCTAATTTAATGAATATTCTCCCGTTAGTTTATGGAGAGAATGAAGAACTTTTTCCTTGGAATTCTGCCTTTAGGTCTCAGTTAAATTGAGAATAAGTTTGTAATCTATCCTTTTTCAAAAATGTCATTATTTTGCCCTGTCATAAAATATGTTTTTCAGATCTGGGGAATAAAAATACTCACTCAGAAAATAATGAATTCTGCTTGCTATCTCCACAGGGAGGATGAATCACTCGTAGTCCGTCCGTGTTACTGATTATGCAAAAGTTGTTCAGGACTCTTTCTGAATATCAAACCTGGGGAGTTTAACATAATGGAACAGATTGTGTGATAAGAGTTTGAGATGGTTCCAAGGAATAGTGACGTACACACGGCACCTCAGCTAAGGAACCAACCTCGTTCAGATTATTCTACACATGGTTTTTTTAATTTTTAAATTTTTGTTTCTACTATTTCCCACTTTTAAATTTACAACTTTTCTTCATTTCCTTGATTTCATTTTTGAATCACATTTTATCATCTTTTAATTTTAATTAATTTGGATTTCTTTGCTTTTTACTTATGCCATTTCTCATTTTCTTCTCATTCTATTGTTTCTTTTTCTACAGATTTATTTTAACATTCATTTTCAATGTGTTAGATTTAAATATTTGTTTCCTGACTTGCATTTTGGTTGTCATCTGCATTTTACTAACTATCCATAATTGCTGTGGTCTTTGACTATTTGTGCCATTATTTTGCATTTTGTTTTTTAATGATTTATTTTTCCACAACTAATTCCCAAACTTTCTTCTGAAGTTTTGTCATTTACACATCTTATTATTATTAGGGTGAGTATTTATTATGGAAGGTTCATGGTGATTTCTTTCACTTAACTATGAAGAAAAGAAAACTTTCTGGCCCAGGGACTGAGTTTAGCAGCGGGCGGCTCGGGAAACGGCGACTGCAGCACTGAGTCTGC
>PVIR01003648.1:0-86185 GCA_004026965.1 Petromus typicus | reverse complement strand
GAATGGAGTACTACTCTGCCATAAAAAATGATAAGTTTGAATCATTTCTACTTAAATGGACATACCTTGAGGATATCCTCATAAGTGAAATAAATAGGGCACAGATAGATACATATCGCATCTTTTCTCTGGTATGAGAAAATGAAGATGTAAATGAGTCCTAGCATTGTATGTTATATATTGTGAAATAGAAAATGCTTAATGTAAAATAAGGTGAAAGGGAACAATGTTGAGATTGTAACAAAAAAGTAAGGAAACAAATTTTATGTATATGGGGGGGTGGTAGGGTGGGTAGGGCTATGGGAAAAAATGAGAATTAAGTTGTGTCTTATACTGGTACAAATCCCCATTATGGAGAGCAATCATGATGTGTATATTTAATGTACCAATAAAGATTTAAAAAAAAACACACACACATAGCACACTTAACATTTATATCACTTTAGTCTGCATCTAAAAACCATTTGTGTCAATTTACAGTGAAAGCCAGGCATATGGAAATTGAAAAATTAACAGTGAAGTAGAACCAAAAGGAGGAAAAAGGAGAGACTGGGAACTTTTATAGATAATATAATTCTCCTCAGTGGTGGAGCATCTTCTTGGGCCCTGAGTTTTCTAGCAGTGGCAAATACAGGTGTATAAAATTCAAGAAATCTTATTATCTTAGCAGCGAAAACTATAAACCTGCTTAAAGAATATCAGTCTTTGCTTGAAGGAATTGTTGTAGCTCTGTTTGGTTGAGGTTTTCTTTTCCATTTTCTCAGGTTTAGTTTTTGGAACCAGGGATCAAACTCAGGACTTTGTGCTCATGATGCAGGCACTGGAACCATTGAACTACATCCCCAGCTCTCTTTTCCCTTTTATCTATGGCTGCATCTTTAAATTAACACCCGCCTTAGCATTATATATAAAGAATATTAAACAGTATGGAGGACAGAGCCCCTCCCCCTTGGAGTGTGAGCTTTCTGCAGAGGGACCGCATTATTCCTTACAGATTCCTCGAGTCCAGGGCGATTATGTCTGAGTAGAAGCTGAACAAGTGACTACCAGTGACTTGTGAATGTGCCAGTGTAGCACAGACCAATACCCTGGAGTTTGGCAGCAAATAGAAAAGAAAAAGTCATACAATGGATGCAAGTAACAATGTTTGTAAAACTTTCAGCACATAATCTTAAAAAAATATCAACAAAGGTAAGAGATATGACTGAAGTTTAAAACCTTTCACACATCTAAGTCTGAGCAAATAAGGCATAGAATCTAGTAGAGCTGGCCCCTATGTTATGCTTTAGAGCTGAAAGTCCTGCCCCCAAATTCTCATGTGTTCACATGTGGGCTTTTGGAAGGTGACTATGGGAGTGGATTCATCCACTGATGGGCTCATAGCTAAATATAATGTTAAGAAGCAGGGTTTAATTGGAAAAATTGGATTACTGGTGGTGTGATTTGGGTGAGTGTATTCTTTATTTTTTCTCCTTTTTTTTTTAGACAGGGTCTCACTTTGTAGTTCAGGCTGGTCCTGAACTCAGCCTTGAACTCAACCGCAATCCTTCTGCCTCTGCCTCCTAAGTGCTGGGATTGCAGGCGTGAGCCACCACACTTGGCACTGTGGTATGTGGTCCTGATTGCTGTTGGACATGATTCACCATGCTGGGCATTGTTGTATGTGGTTACCAGGAATCGAACCCCGGCCCTTGCGCTTGCAAGGCAGGTGCTGAAACCACTGAGCTAAATCCCTGGCCCTGGATGAGTGTATTCTTGTTTCTGGTCTCTTTGTTGTTCTTTGCTTTTGGCCACCATGGGCTCAGGGGCTTTCCTCCACCAGGCCCTTTCACCAGGCCTTTTCTGACTTGGAGCCAGCCAACTGAATTTCTCAGACAACGAGTCAGAATGAACTTGTCCTTCTTTAAGTTGTGTTAGGTATTTTATCCCACCTGTGGGAAAACTAACCAACTCTATTCAGCCTGATTGTCTCAGTCTGGCCAACCCACTTGTTACAGCCAGAGCCCATTGTAATGAAGGGATATCTGATATTCTAGAAGACCCTAGCATAGGTAAGGAGTAGAATTTTCATTACTTTACTGTCTTCTGTGAATTTACTTTTCTATTTAAAATAATTTAAAGATAATAATAACTTTCAATGCCACTATATTGTACTCTTGTGTGACAATGTTTTGAAATATACTATCAAATGGGTTGGATGCTGTTTTTACTTAAAAGCCCATTTTTACCTGCAGCTAGTTCTTCTACAAAAAAAAAAAAATATATATGAGAAAGACGCTAGATGGCCCTGGAACCAGAGTAGATAGTTTGCTGAATTTTCTTAATCATTTGTGAATGCCTTAGCTTTAACCAGTGATATGTTCTACTCATGTCTAGTTATAAGCTTCAGACACAAAGGTCAGAATCTGGAATTTTCAGGGGCAATGGTATTATCTTTTCTAGGTTTTCACTGCTGTGGTTAGGTATTTAGAAAAAGTACACAGGAGATTGTTCAAGTTTGTTGAGTAATCCAGATCTGATTCTGACTCTGGTGTAGGCCACTGTAATCCAGGAAAGACCCTGGACTGGGTAAAAGCAGTGAAAATGTCAGTGCTCCCCAAGGTTCTGACTCCCTCTTATCTGCTCCTCCCTGAGACTCCAAGTAAGCAATACCAATGAAAACAGACGACATATGTTATGGCTGCAGTTTTCACAAGAAAGAGGAGAAACCATAAAATCTTTTAAAAAGCTTTTTATAGATAAATAGGTTCTAAGCACAACCACACTCCTGAAATACTCGATGGTCTTGAGAAGCAGGGTATTTCTGGAGTACATCCAAGACTTCAGATGCTGAAGACCAGCCATTATCCTTGCCAGACGGGCTTGTCCATCTTCCCATCAGTTGCAAGACATTTAATAAAAACAGGCTGTGTTAATTCATGCTTGTTTTATGGACTACTCCACAGGGCTGCGACTGGGTAAGCCTGCAAGCCCCAGCATGCATGGCAAATGGCTAAGCAGATGGTTTGAGTTTAGATAGTGGCTGTCAATGGTTTGGTGCGAACAGCTCTTGCAAACCAGCATGAAGTGAACAGATTGCATGGTGGCTAGGAGAAGCCTCTGTAATTGGAAACAGTAGCTACTTACAATAGAGGCACATTTTCAATCTTTATCAGAGTGGCTCCAGTTTGAAAAAAGAGTTGATTAACCAAATGTGCTTTCAGCTGTGATGATCTAGTATTAAGAAAGTTTCTGTAGCATCTCAAGGGGGTGCTGGGCCTGGCTAGTCTGCTGCATTAATCAAGGATGTCTGAGCCTCAAAATTAACCCTGTTCTCTGGAGGTTGGGAGGCACCGGACAAAGAGTGGCATACCCACAAAGCCCTACAATGGCTAAAATTATGGTATAAAAGAAAGTCAGGAGGGTTAGGCATACTGTGTGCATAGGTATGAAAGACAAGGGAAAGAAGAGATCCACATGAGATCCTTGGTGGGAAAGAAACACAACTTTGGAGACCCTTACTGAGATGGACATGTGAAAATCTGCAACAGATGGATGGTCAGATCTGCCTCAAAGACTGGATCATGAAAATATGCTGTATCAACAGGACAGGAAAGTGAAAATATTCCCTAAACCAGAGACAGGGAGCATGGACCAAAGCAGGAACTAGACCATAACCTCAGAGGCAACTTGGAGGAAACGAAGCTTCCACAGTTGTACTATCAGAGTATACTGAATAGTTATCCAGTCGTGGCCCTGAGATGTGCTGGTGGTACAGGGTTCAGGAAGATAGGAGGGACTTTCCTTGATTCCTTTTGGCTATAATTTCTACTACGCCTCAGCTCCTTTGACACTTCTCTGACAACCTCTCTGAAATACATGCTCCTGCCACTCGGTTGCTCCAGGTAGTAGATGCCGAGTTAATTCTTCTAGTGGACACCATCGCATCAGGCAACATTTCTATTTTTACTTTATTTGTTTTCTTCTCTGACGCACTTTGTGTCTCTCTGTGGATATTTGGTTAGTAATGCATCAGTGTGTGAGAGGAAAACTTTTTTCCTTGTGCTGTCAGAACCCAGGCAGTGGGCAGTGTCAGTGACGAGATGGAAGGACTGGGTGGAATTCAGCCTAGACCATGGGAAGTCATGGAAGCTCCTGGCACGGGTGACTTTTTTTTTTTTTTAATTATCTTTATTGGTACATTAAATATACACATCATGATTGCACTCCATAATGGGGATTTGTACCAGTATAAGACACAACTTAATTCTCATTTTTTCCCATCGCCCCACCCACCCTACCACCCCCCCATATATATAAAATTTGTTTCCTTACTTTTTTGTTACAATCTCAACATTGTCCCCACGGGTGACTTTTGAACTAAAGTTTAAAGGTTAAGATGAAGTTGGCCTAGCAGGAATGGCAGGATAAGCTGGGGGTTCAGTACAGCTCCAAGAGGAAGGCTGCTCAGATGCTCCAAGCCTGGTGCTCTGTGTTTTGGAAGTGGCCAGCAGGACGGAGCCAATGATTAAGTCCTCTAGGTCCATCAGTGAACAGTAGCAGGTGAAACAGCAGGGACACTGGAAAGTGTGTAGAAGACAGAGTGCCAGACCCGTGGGAACAGTGGAGCATTCCTCGGGGGACACAGTGCCCCTCTCCGAGACAGCTAATGGAGAAGCAGCAGGGACTGTGGTCTGACTATATAGGTGTCTCTGACCCCCTGGGTCTGCCTTGGTGCTCGCTTTCCCATGGTGTCCTGGCCTGCCCTACCCTGGCAGCATCCTCACTGTGTCATAAAGGCCACCCAGCCCAGGGCAGCTTGGCAAAGAGCGCTGGACCGTGGGGGCTGCGCACTGATACCAGGCTTTCTCTGATACCACACGGGGCTGTCGCCTTGAGTCACTTTCCTCTGCGATAAGGCCTGCCCCCCACACACGGCCTGTATGAAGGAGCCATTCTTTCCTTTCCTCAGCCCCACAGCATTTTTGGCAAAGCCTGGGCTGCTGACGTGACAAGGTCACCCAGGAGCTCTGAGCCACATGTACACATTGGATCAAAACAGGCTCAGTGCCATCTTGCCTGACACCCTCTTTCACTGACGAGAAAACAGACCTTAAGAGAGGGAAGCATAACCTCAAGGTACTCTGTAAAATTATCAACAAGACAGCAAAGGCTGAGCTATCTGAGACTTCTTGGGGGAAGTAAACAGTGAAAGAAATGCACCATTATGTGAAACCCCACTTTCATAGAAAGAAAGAGCCAAATGCATAATAATGGTGGTGTAAGGGACTCGGCTGTGTGACTTTAGGGAGATTCCTTTCCCTCTCTGAATACGTAGGAGCAAAAAGAAAATGATCACACGTCTCAATTGTTCTTGCTGGGACATGGAGTGGAAGTCGCTATCAGAATCCAAAGTGTGATGCTTCGGATTTGGAATTCAGCAGGTCAGTACCAACGTGATCATGTCAATATTGAGTGATTTGCACATCTCTGAGATTTGCTGTGAACCCCAAACCTCATGGTTCATTTTCAAGACACTGCTTCCTATCTGATTAAGTCTACAGTTGTCCATTTGAATCACGTTACTTTCATGGCTTGAGGTTAACAGCTTCAAGAGAGCCGCAAATGTGAGGACTCATTGCTACTTTGGGTTTGCACATATTTAAAGAGTGCACAGTCAAGCCTTGTAAAAGCTCACCTGGAGGTGGCTATGAGGCAGGGAGTGTGGGGGACTGGACTGGAGTGAGGATGTCACAGCTGTCCTAGTGAAAAATGTCTCAGAGAGAATACAGTACATGATTTTGAAGTATGGGTTCCTTTGTCCTAGTCCTGGGCACCACTTCAATTTCAACCCTGATTATTTAACATATGCAAGTCAATCATTTCTCTAAGCCTCAGTTTCCTCTTCTGTAAGATGGCGATGATGATATAGTCAAGGCAAGTCATCGGTTGGTGGTGAAGATCAACGATGGTGCAGGCAAAGTACTTAACACGGAACTCGGCTAATGTGCAGGTTCAATAATGTCTGAAAGGACATAGAAATACCCCACCAGCAAAACACAAAGATGAGACCAAAGGCAGCATTCATGGGACTGTCCTATAGATTTTGGAAATTTCAGGGAGAAAGGCAGTGGATGGAAGATTCTTAAGAATTTCATTGTGAAGCCTCTACAGCCCATGATTTGCCTCCTTTCTGGGCCTTCCGTCAGCCACTCTGCTCCATAGGGATGAGCAAGAGAGACTATCGCCTTCATGTGTACAAGTGCGCCTTCCTTTGGAGCATCATTGACTGACTGCTGGATGGCAGAACATTGAGAGAAAAAATCATATTCCTCTCATTGAGAGAGAGGATTTACTAAAAAGTGAGCCCTAAATAGGGATCCACCACCCTTAAAATGAGGTGTTTCTGTATGACTATTATGCCAAATCCTCAGATGTCCCAGGTAGGAGATATTTTCCATCCAATGTCCATTTCTGATCCTTCTTCCTGTCCCTTCCAGCAGGAAGTCCACTGAAAATGTAAGTGACAGATGTAGAGATTCCCTTCCTATTCATCTTTTCACATTTAATAGGAAAGAATCTTTGAAGATTACCTTTGATCTTATCCAGATTTTGTGATTTTTTGTCACAAATTCTATTTATTAGAATTTCATTGAATTTGAGGAAAAGTTCTGCTCTCCTAGTTTACCTAAAGAGAACAAGTAATATTCCTGTGTATTGTGGCAGCATTACAGCCAGGTCATCTTAAACACAGTTTGCAGCAATTGAGGGCATGTAGCTTAGAACAACTTGGAAACTGAATTTGGAAATCAGAGATGACTAGATTTAATTTACTCATTTATATAATGAACAAATACTTCCTGAGCTTTGAGTCCTCCCCACTCCCTTCTTCTGTACTATGTGCTGGTCAAACAACAGACAGTTAAAATCAGAGTTTAGGACCTCAGAGAGAGAAGGGAGACATTAATTAAATCCAAATAATAACAGCATGATGACATTTAATTTTACAAGTGGGATAAAAATGAAGCATGTGTGTAGGTAATGTCTATTAGCAAAATGTGATCTTATTGAGGAGCAGTTTGAATCTCAGTTCTGGGAGTTTATAACCATGTGATCTGGCCAAGGAATGTAAACTTCTTGAGTTTTGCCCTCTTCATCATGACCCAGGGCTCCATCCTTCACCTGTGCAGTTGGGACAATAGGAAGCAACCCGTGAATGTGTCAGCCCAAGAATGGCCTGTAAAATGCGCTCAGTTAATATTTCAGGTGCTTGTTCTGCTTTGCACTTTCTTCTTGCAGGTTATTAACAATAAAATTAAATTTTGTTTTCAAAACTGTCTATTTGGAAATTACAGAGATGAGAGTTATTCCACATTTTTGGGCTGACTATGGCATTGCAAATGTATTCATTCTTTTCGCATAACCCCCTGAGGCATGGCTGTCAGGTATCTCCTAAGGGCCATTGGCTAGAAAGTGTGAAACTGGGCTTCAAACCTACAACCATGTCTCTGTGCTGTAGAGCACATGTAGTAACTGATGACACAATTTGGCATTAAATGGAATGAACTTAACAATGAAACTATAGATGGATGTTCAGGACATCCTACAGATCCTGTAAACTAAGAGGCAACACAGTCCAATAACAGAGCATGAAAAAGTCAAATACCTGGGGAGACCAGGCAGCATCTGCGGTGAAGTTGATGGCACCTGAGAGTCGTATGTGCATCTATTTGGACTTCTTTAAAGGATCATGGAAAGCTGATTGTGAGAAACAGAAAAGTTGATTAGATTTGAGTATACATATTTTTCTTAAGCATACATAGCAGAGCACTTTGAAAATTTCAGTGGTGGAATTGAAAGTAGGTATCAAACCTGACTATTGATCAGTTGTTCTAGATATTTAGAGTTTAATTAATATATAGTAGCATGCACCCATTGCAAGTGCCACATGGAGGTAATACTCAGTGGATCCTTTCATTGTCTTCAGAAAATCTGGGGCTACAAATATGCATCTAATTGAGCATGGTAAGCTTCTCTCCAGATCTGCAATTCCCTTTATGAACCAGAAAGCCCTGCAAGCTTACTTCCCTCTCCGTGTCTCATGTCAGCCCAATGCCAGGTTTTCCAACTTAAGCTCCTTACGAGTAACCCAACATAGATCCAGAAACTTGGGACTTACTAACATTATTTCTCAAAATGTTCTCAGATGCCAGCTGAGTGTTAGATTAAACAATTAAACCTTTCTGTTTGCATGCAAACTCTATTAATTGAATAATTTCGTATGAGGAGAGATAGTTTTATCAAATACAGTTCATTTCAAGTAAGGAGGTGGACACATGCCAAATAGTGTTGGAAAGTAAATATGACTTTAAAATTGCTGTTTCTTTAGAAAAGAGCAAAGTAGTAAATAACAAGGGTTAGTCATCCTAGAGAAGTCGGGTTGTGTTAGTGGTTTTATTACCTATCTGTTTAATTCAGGGAAAGTTTTGAGACCAATGTAGATGTTGTTTGAATTTCTGTACCTTTTCATCTTTCCCTCTTTTAGTGTCCAGTGAACTTCTACCCTGTGTCAAGCACCATGCTAGGCATTAAGTAATCGTAAGTGCCTCAAAAGTGGCAATGCTCTTCATCCATAAATATGCTTCCAGTATATTAAGGATGCTAACTTGTGGCCTCGTCATGTGAGATTAAGAAAGAAGGACTCTGATCAGCTCCTGAATAGTGTGTCACTCAAAACAACGTGGCTCCCACCAGTGTTAGGCAGTTTTCCTTGGTCTGAAGAGTAGAAAACACATTCCTAATTGCACTTTGCAGGCAACGTATACACTGTCTTGAAATTATAATTTATCTACCTCCCTAATAAACAAGCCATGACAAGGCTTTCCTTTTGCATTCTTGGTCACGAGACTTCAGTACAAGATGAAAAGATGCAAGATGAAGGTGCCATATGGGGGAAAGGAAACCATGAATGTATCCCATCACAGGTATGAAATAAAGGCACATAAAGGGTGGAGAAGAGGCTGGTATATTGGGGCTAAAATATAGAAAAAGATGCACTACAAAGGGAAGAACTTTACTTTTTGCTGTTGTGTTACTTCCTGGATTAGACAGAATCAGTCATGAAGGACCGTGAGCTACTGGACAAAGAAGGATTTAAAAAGAAGACTGAGAAATACAGTGATTGCAGTTGAAGAAAAATTATGTGAAAAAATGCAGACTTCTAGTTAAAGATCATCAGTTGTACACATGTATTGTCCTCTATGTTTGTCAAAGCCTAATTAGAACAATAACATGATTAAACAATTTTTAAAAAGAGTATGTTGACCTAGCAGGATATGGAAAGCAGAGCAAAAAAGAATTTTGGAAGATGTAAAACAAATGGGTGTTGAAGTCATAGGCCCAGGAAAGTTAAACTATGGTCAAATAGTTTATAATTCTAATGTAAGCAGGAGAAATACAAGCTCAATATAAGCAAGAAAAACCTTGGAAGCCACCCGCTTAGACTGCCGACTCCACAGGCTTGGTAGCATTAGGTACCTCTGAAGACAGGCCTCCAAAGAAGACAGTAGAAAGTATATTTAAAAATCAGAGACACCAGACTTTTCACTGTGCAGCTAAGGGACTGCTAAGTAACATCTTGGTGAGATTTTGAACGCTTCTTTCTCTTAAGAGGATTAAAGAATAGACCAGAAAATAGTGAGCAGTGTGAGACCATGGATGCCAAAGTATATATGTTACACGTTGAAATATTCAGGTTATTTCTCACATACCTTTCAGGATACAGTGATCCAGGCTTATGCCCTCACAGCAGGAGACCAGAGGAGACTTTTGTAGGTAATGTAATTATTCCAACAGGAAGAAATCTCTAATTCCTGACACAGGAGTATGAAATGGTCCAACCAATAATCCCACACAGGATCCCAAGGGCAGTTCCACCTTAGTGTCTTGTCTTTAAAGATAAGTCATTTGGAGAAAGCATTTTAAATTATGGGGACTAAAAAGAATCAGCAAATGGGAAACACAAACCAAGCTGACAGTTGAAATTTTAAAAATACATATTATTCATATTGTCTCAGTGATGAAAGAAGAACTTGGATCAGTGAAACAACAGTACTGTATAATAAAGGAATAGAAACAAATAGAAAATATTTAAAAAGAGAGCTGAAATGAAAACGCCAAATAGGAAGTCAGCAAACATAAAAAGAAATCAGGAGAAATCATCCAGAAAAGATAGATGCTTTTTTTTTTTTAAAGGAACTATTTAAGAAAATTTAATAGCTAAAATAATGGAATTCGGGGTAAAGAATAAATAATAAGGCAGATCATTAAATAAATAATCAAAAATAATTTGAAGGATGGATTTTAGGTTAAGTGGGCAGATCCTATGGGTTAATACACATCTACATCATCACACAATTCTGGATCACCAAGAAAAAGCAGAGCTCTAAAGTAGTTAAAAAAAAAAAAAAGGAAAGAAATGTTTTTGTACCAAGAAAAAAAAAGGAGGTAAATTTCTAAAAGCAAAAAAAAAAAAAAAATTAAACGATGAATTCAACATCCACTTTGAACTGAGAATGCTGTATCTACTCATCCATTGATTGAGAAAGTAAAATAAAATGATTTTGAACTTTAAAGTTTTCAAAAATTACTAATTATATACTTTTATTCAGGAAGTGTTTTGAAAAACAAGATTATCAGCAAGGAGAATACCAAAATAGAAGGAATGGAATCCAGGAAAAAGTTGGTCCATCCACTGGATAAAGGCAGGAGGGAGGCCCAAGACAGAGGCAGAGGAAAAGCCTGAGGCTTAGCCTGCCAGGGGCGGTGGAGAACACGTTTGGAAGGCTCTGGGGCATTTTCCTGATTGAATCATTACCTAATGTGTGTGGGTACATGAGGGAAAGATTATTTAGAATTTGAGAAGGATTTGAGGATAAATTTGTGCTAGGTACTAGAAAAACTAAACAAAAGAAAATTCCTGTGGAAAGCAATTCCTTCTAGAAAGGAAATCTACTGCCTGATAAACTGCACACAGACGTCCTTAACTCGTATAATACAAATATCGCAGGCTGATTGAACTACAATTAAGATGTAGTTATCTTGTGCCAACAAGGGAACAAAGTATGATTGGATTAAGTAGAGCAGAGGGTGAAGGAAAGTTGAGATCTCATTTCCATAGTGAAGAGCTAATTCACAATCCCTAAACTAAAATAAGTGGTGCTACAACATGTCATTCAGAGGACATGGAGACAGGTCTGAAAGGAAAGAATAAGCAACAAGAACTGAATATTACTTGCCTTGTAAGATTATTTGATTCTTTAATAATTGCATGTGAATTGTACTGAGAAAAGTTGGAACTCCATTTTAAAATGTGAATTTATCCCCTTGTGAGGGGAGTGAAAACATTGGCCTCTGTCTATCTTGGTTCTCAGGGACTATCTTAGCCAGCACTCTAGTTCTTTTAAGGAGTTAGTCCCAGGAACAATTTGGCAGGATTTTATTTGCGTGTCAGAGGCTTACAAATCATTGCTTTTGTGATTAAAATTGCCCTGAACAGGACAGCTTGGCAGCCATGTTGTCTGTTTGCCTTAGCAAATCCGGTTACAAACCCTAAGTAAAGCTCAGCTCTCTGTTCGGTATTTGTGTTTACTCAGTCAGGTGCCATTTTGTGGCAAGGCAGATAAGATCTGTTCCCAGGCCTGTAACAGGTGACAAGTATATTATCTGAACATGTGGGAAAATTATTTAAATAAAAACGCACACAGTTACCAACCCTCCTATCACTCAGTTCAAACAGGAACCAAATAAATGTCACCCTGCCATCGTGAACTTAGCAGCTTATTCCTCTGGTGTCCACAAAGGACAGAGAGTAAAAATGTTCACAGCAGCTGAGGATTTACCGGGGCAGGTATTTAAGAAAATTAATGTTGCAACTTCTATTTATTAGATGTTACTAAAGCTTAAAGCATTATATCCTTTCAGATTTATTGAATCTGATTTTTATTATATCTCCAATTCGTAGGTAAAATAAAACAAAGTTTAAGCAACTTATTTCAATAAAAGACCTGGGAATAAAATGTATATCTATTGCACTCTAAAACTGAATATGTAAACATTTGTACCACATAAGTGAAAGTTTATAAATCTCATTAACCCAGTGGGAAATTTCATACATGTAAGAATGAGGGGGACGTATATCCATACACCTACACTTGGTTGAGAGAGGGAAATTATGAGAATACTAGAGTGTTCTGGACATGTTACTTTTATCAGTCCTCCATTGGTACTTTTGGAATTTCTAAAGCAAATTAATTTACCAAGGATGAAGCTGAGCTCATGATCTCTCTTTGTAACTAAAAAGTTGGCCCCTAAACATCTACACAGACACTGACATATCCAGGCTGATAAATTTTCCTGTTACGTCACTAGAGACAAATCTGGGGGCATATTCTCCTCTAACCACTACTCTAACCATTGCTGTGCTAGGGCTGCTTGTATTGATTTCTAATAGCCAATGGCCAAATTTTCAGGAATATTGCTAGATAGGTGATAGCAAGTTGATAGCTTGAAATGAGCTACGATGAAAATATTTCTACCACAGAATTGAGCAGATACTAAAAGTCAGGACCTTTCCTTTCTCTTTCCCCACTTTTTCCTTGTCCCCCTCTTCCTCCTCCTCCTCCTCCTCCTCCTTCTCTGTCCTCTTTCTCCTTTCTTATTGTTGAACCTCAACCTTTCAAACCTATTTCACTGCCTACAAAAGTCCTTTAACTCCCTGCATCTAACCACCCTCTAAGGAAAATCCAGTTCCAAAAGAGCAACTACTCGTTACAAGTGCAAAAATACTTTCCCAAAGTCTAGGGCACTACTGACCTAGGCCTTCTGACCCATACTTTCATAGTGCAGGTCTATGAGAGCTTCTGACTTTTCTGATTTTGTTCCAGCAGGTTGTAGAGGACTGGGCAGTGAAAGAGAACGAGAAAACCAAAAACGGCTGGGCTCCTTCTCTGAGCAGCAGCTTCTCCCAGGCTCTTCTTGCCTTGCCACAACTTCTGGTTTCAGACTTTCAGCCCTTTGCTTTTTCAGGGGAAAAAAAAAAATTCTACTTCCACGTATTTTGACCTTGACCTACCTTAGGGACTCCTTCGAGTGGGGGAGCCTCAGCTTTTCCAGGGAACTTCAGTGATTTGCTGCACAATTAAAAACAAACCTTATCACCTCTTTGAACCACAGTTTTGTTTGCTCTAAAATAGTTTTTAACACCACCTTTTTAAGAGATGCTGTGAAGAACAAATGTCAAAACCTCTCCTACATTGCCAAGCAGGACAAACGAAAGGTTGCTGCTATTGTTTGTACTGTAAATATTATGATTATGGATTTCTGTGCTTCTAAAAGGAAGCTATTTGGAGATCTAAAAGACCCTAACAGGAATTTTACCATCTCTCTCAGGGGCTAAGACATCTCACTTGATGAATCTTATGATTAACAGTAGGCCAGGAAAATAATTGTGCTAAATAGCCATATGCCAGAGATAAAATGAACCTCTTCCATCTCCAACAATTTGAAAAGCTTACATTGTACTGTGCTTCAGCCTGGGCTTTGTGATCCAGCCTCACCGAGGCCAGGTGTTACTGAGGGGCACACGTAACTCATGGGCTCTTATTTGCTGGCTCATCCACTCTTCCTGCTTTGAAGTCTTTTATAGGTGGTGCTTAATCTGAGGTCTTTTCCTCCCAGATCCACTTGATTTTCCTAGAGTACAATTTGGGTTTAGAGGGACATTGTCCTCACAGGAGGCTTCAGGTAAGATTTCCTCTCTGGGCTTCCCTTCAGATAACCAAGTGATGCGTTGGGAGCAGACTTTCTATACTTTTCTCATTGACCAGGATACTACCTGTATTTTCCTAAATCCTTTTGGTAGATAATGATGGTACCATAGAACAGCCAGGTATAGGAATGGTCAAAATTAATCTCATGATCTCTGTAAGACTTCTCCCAAGTCATCACACACAACTATATTTTATTGCGGCAGAGTAGGAGCTGCTAAAGTCATTAATCCCTTAAATAATCACAGTGACACCTGTCAACATTCTCTGCATAAGAAATCTGCAGTTAATGTTTATGGAAGTCATCCCCAAGGAGTTGAGAGACTTTAGTTTCAAAGAGGAAATGAAGTTAGTGTTTAAAACTTCAGTGAATGAAAGATCCAAGGAATCAGTTTGTCTCTATGAATGCAGACCTACTGCCTGCTTACGAGTTCAGAAAATCAGATTTCTGAGAGAGTCTGTACACAGGATTCAGAATGGCTTTAGTAACTAATTTCACAGTTTATCAGCCACAATGAAATATGTTTATGTTTGCCACAGAAACCCAATACTCATAGCTCGAGAATTTATTTAGGAAGTATGATACCTTTACTCAGAGAATTCACCATCTATTAGTCCTGGTAATGAATTACAAGTAATTTCTGTTTTTCTATAGTCAGCCAAAATCCTTGAAAACTTTGTGAGTGATTCGTGAAGAAACTGCTTCTCCGGTTGGTGTCACAGATGATTTACTGGCTGTACAGACAGCAATGCCAGTTATGTAAGTGTACTCAGGATGGGGGCATGTGTGTGTCCACAGGCACGCGTGAACATAAAGCAGGAGATGAATTTCCCTTTTAATTTACTGCTTGGGACAATTTTATTTCTGTCAGTGCTATAAAGATATACACTTCCTCTTGTTTGGATAATCCAACAGTAAAGTTACGAGTCATTTCTCTTTTGCCTCAAAAGGAAGTTAACAAAAGATTGTGATCAATATAATATGGCCCTCACCTAAAGAAACTATGAATAAATATAGCTTTATTAAAATTATCCATTTTTCTTTCTTTTGTGAAAAATCTGAGATTGCAAAGTTCTCATTGGAAATTTGGCAGAAATTCAATAAATAAATGAATAAAGCAAGTAATGCAAATTTGCACATAAAATACCTTACTGATTTGGGCATTCATAACTCTAAGTTTAAATGGGGTTTTTATACATGCTTTCTGAGTGTTCTGCTTGCCTAAAGGAATAGAAAGGTATATATTTTAAATTCATTTTATTGTAGTTTTACAATTAATAAAATCAGAAGATACCTGTGCACTCTTTAATATATAATCATATAGTCAAGAAGTTTCTATTAAAATCCTTAAAATACAATTATAAACAGTTTAATTTTGTTGGATAAAAATAAACCTCTCTGTTTCTTGAGAAAAGAAGCACATGCTCCTTTTTTGATGGGTAATAAGCATGTCAAATATACTATAAATTAGCAATGCTTTGCTGTCAACAGAAATTTTTTCAAGGCCAGATATGAATTTTACAGTAGCTTTGTGACAGAAGATGGGTGTCACTTTTGTCAAACAAACCAACCTGTGTACTAAAACATTCTTTGTTTGATAAGTTTTTTTTTGTCATCAAAACATCTTGATTAAATTATCGTCATGCAAAACATAGTCCTGGCAGTGCCAGTACCAATATTGATATTAACCTCACCTTGGCCACCCAGCAAAGAAGAACCTTTTCCTTTTATTTGACTTGCTACTTTTATTCATAAACATGGTCTTGTACATATTTACTCGCTCACTCACTGGTGCTCAGACCTGCAGATATTGCAAATAATCAGGCTATCATATTTCCTCAATATTTTTCCAGCTCTCACTAGCTTTCTTATTTATAAGATAGGGCATTCATGTAAACAGTTCAAATCCCCAACTGACAAATAAACATCATGCCAAAAGTTAATTTGTAAAATCATTCTCTTGTGGCTTACATGAAACCTTCTAAGGCAAAGAATGTAATCTGATAAATAATACCATCTTACTTTTTCTCATTGATGAGGCAGATATGCAACACCCATAGTTAAATGAAGAAAAATTGTTTAGTTCACACTTTGTAGAGGTTTGAGTCCGTAGCAGGTGGCACGGCAGAGGAGCGTCGCAGAGGAGAAACAATTCACAGCAGGCAGAAGGTAGTGAAGCAAGCAGGGGAAAAGACAAGTCTCTTTCTGTCCCTTATATTATATCTAGGCTGTCTACCTTAGGGCATGTAGCACTCTTACCCTTGGTCCTGGTGCACTTTATCCAAGCATGGCACCATGACTCAATCCCAGTGTTATATAATCTTAGATCCAGCCACCTTTGGAAGGCCCCACCTATAACTGCATTAGGCTTTCAGAGACCCTCTAGACACAAGCCATAGTATTCTGCTTTTGGTACCCCCCAAAGACTCAGGTACATTCTTTCATGTGAAAAGCATTTACTCCATCTCTAAGTGGTTCCAAAGTCCTAACAGTTTTGGCATTGCTGAAAAGCCCAACTAAGTCCAAAGTCTCCACTGAGATTTAAGGTGAACTCTTAGCTTCAAACCCCTGTACAAATAAAGAGAAAGTTAAACACTCCCAACATTTCATGGAATGAGATAGACATTTTTATTCCAAAAGGCACAAAGAGGGGTATACAAAGGAATAGGAACCAAGCGAGTCCAAAATCCAGCAAGGCAAACATTAAATCCTGTAGTCCCTTGTCCAGCATCACTAGCAATCTGTGGCAACATCCAAGAATTCAGATGGCCCACCCCCTACAGAACTGCTGGTGGTTGTAGCTGCTGGAACATCTAACATTTGATACTGTATTTGGAGATCAGTAAATGTAATTTTCCTTTCTTTATTTGAGACTAAACATCTGTCTTTTTCCAGCTCTGTTCCCTCCTTACAGTTTTCCTCAGATGATCCGCGTCCCTGGCTTCTCCAAACTTCTGGGGTCTCCACTGTACCTCCAGCCCCCCTCTCACAGCTTTACTTACTCCCCTCTCAGGAGCACACTGTCTGCACACAAGGCTTTCTTTTGAAATCTTGGTGGAAGCCTTCTTGACTCCACAACTCTTGCATCTTGCAGGTGCCTAAAATAGCACCACATGGATGGTGCAAGGCCTGCTGCCTGCTGGAGAAGTATCCAGGCTTCCTTCTTTCTCTTGGCTGTAGCTGGGAGAGTGTCTGGGTTGTGAGCTCTCTGAACTCAATTCTGTGAAACAAATTCTCTAGGCTCTCACTGTTATGGAGCATGGTGGTCTGGGGCTGTCTTCTCAAAGCAGTCTCACTTGTGTAATACTAATCAGGTAACTCACATGCCTATATGTACATGATATATTTAGAGAATGTCTTCTCATTAGGTTGATCAGTGAAATAATAATATTGGTAAAAAATTGCATCTATTATTAAGTTAAATCCACAGTATTATTTTTGTACATGCTTTGGACTTAATATCAAATAATTTAAATTAAGATATATGAATACTGTACCTAGAATCTAAATTTAGGGTAGTTATATGTCAAGATGAGTATCTACCTAGTAAGAGATATAATTACATTTTCTTTAAAATAATTTTAGAGTCCAATTAGCCAGAAGATGAAGTGTCAATTGCTGCATCTGACAGCAGACACCATAAACCATGAACCCTGGAGAACCAGAGATTATTTCAGGGGATGCCATTGGAGTAGAATAGCACTGAAAGAGGTAGGGGACCCCATGTGCCCGGATGTTGCTAGGAAGGAAGCTAAAAGACATTGGTAAGGCAAAAGCTAACCCCAAGATACTGTTTTGCCCAATGTAAAATGAAGGGATGAAGCAATCCTAAGTAACATTGAAGCTAGAAAACCTCAGATAGTAAGTCAAAGTCTCACGTACCTTCTTTGTAGACAAATATCTGTTACCTTATTGAGAAGATCTATGTGAATGTGTGTGAGATGTTTGATACTGTACTTGGAGTTTAGTAAATGTAATTTTCCTATCTTTATTTGAGATTAAAGAAGCCTAATTCCTCTTCTCAGCCTTGAAGGACATAAAACATCTTTTTGCAAATGATTTTAGTGCAAAAGGTACTGGGCTAGGAGATTAAGTTTCTGGGCTCTGGTCCTAGACACTAACCCTTATAAGAATTTGGTCACCTTATTTCCTCTCTTTGTGTTTGTTTCACCAGCCATAAAATGTGGCCTTGATGACTTCACTTATCTGTGCAGCTCAGTTACGCTGCACTATCCAGGCTCCTGAGAGTCTTCCCTAGTACATGCTACTCATTAAGTGAACACTTTTTTGTTGTCATCACGCTTGTAGAGGCCCTTAAAAGAAACATTCACTATGGAGGGGGTCAGCATTCAGATGCTTCAGAATATTTTCAAGAAGCCTAGAATAGAAATATGTAAAGCTTGAGGGTGAGACAGAAAATCAAGAGACCCGAGTCAGTGAGGTACTTGATCCCATGTTCTTTCTTTACCTCTGTTCTCCTTCTAGTTCAGTCCTGCACCTTATCTATGATAAAAGACATCATAAAAAAAGAAATCTTTCTTCTTATTCCTCCAGACTTTGACCAATATTCATTCTTTGTCCACTGTGCATGGCCCTAGTAAGTTTTTAATATGTATTTGTTAAATGAATTAATGTATATTAGCTACTATTATTTTTAAAAATTAAAATAACACTGATTTGAAATAATAGATTTTTTTATTTTTTATTTTTTTGGTGTTGCTTGTATCAGTGTCCAGGGGAGTATTTTGTCTATACAGTGATACAGGGATTAGAATTGCTTCCATTTATGATGTCATTCTTTCTTTTATGGCATTGCTATTTCTTTTTTTTTTTTTTTTTTGTATTTCAGGGTGAACATGAGCTCACTATGTTCCTTAGGCTCGTTTTGAACTTGAGATGTTTTTTGTTTGTTTTTAGGTTTTTTGAGACAGGGTCTCGCTTTGTAGTTCAGGCTGGCCCTGAGCTCAGCCTCCAACTCACATCACAGCAATCCTCCTGCCTCTGCCTCCCGAGTGCTGGGATTACAGGTGTGAGCCACCACGCCCGGCACTGTGGTATGTGGTACTGATTGCTGCTGGGCGTGAGTCTCCACACCCAGTATTGTTACGTGGTTGCCAGGGAATCGAACCCGGGTCCTTGCACTTGCAAGACAGGCGCTGGAACCACTGAGCTATATCCCCGGCCTGGCATTGCTATTTCTTAGGGCTTTAGAACACACTATTTGATTCTCTGAGTTAAATAACCAACCAGACAAGAGAGAGAAAGCCAAGAATGTGTTAGGGGATTCTAGAAGGCAAACGTGAACATGCTGTACAGTATATCACTTTTCGTAGAGTTCCTTTGGCCAGAGCTGGACACCTGCTCTCAACCTTATAGCGAAGGAAACTGGGAAATATGCTGTGCACCTAGGCAGAAAGTACAGCTTTGGAGACCACACAGGCAGTCCTGACACAAATTATACGCACATCGTATTGTAATTTTGTGTTTATGTGTTTGTTTTCCTTTCTAGAATAGCAAGTCCCTGTGATAACAAAGAGTGTCATATCCATGGCTGTGTTCCTGTCACCGAACACAAGATGGGTGCTTGAGGCAGATTTGCTGAGCCGAAAGCTATTCTAGGAGCCCATTTCCTTAAATATCATCTACTCAGAGTGTTGGGCATAATTACCACTTCCCAACATAGCAATCATATCCTATTTGCACATAATTTACAGATAGATTGGCATCTCCCTCACACAGAAACAATGCAAGTCAATTCAACCAACACTTACAGTGCATTTGCTGTAAGATGAGCACCCTGGTATTAGATATGAGAAAATACTGAATTACTACCTACCGTTTCAGTCCTCAAGTACTATAGGAAGCCGCAGGGAAAGCACATTAACTGCTTTACCCAGATATATAGTGGATAAGAGGACAAGTTTTGAAGGATGAATAGGAGTTTCTAAGGCATAAAAAGGTTTAATACATATTCCTAACAAGTAATGCAAGATACACTAAATCCAGAGGTATAAAGCGAATTCATGATGCTTTTAATAATATGATATTCTGGAATACAGACTAAAGCAGGAGTTGTGATAAAAGAAGAGCTAGCTCAGGTATTTTAGGACAATTATATACAGGGCCACATATGTGATGGTGGTCTCATAAGATTATAATAGAAGTGAACACTCACTTCCTATTGACTGGTGGTGTCATAGCTATTGTAAAGTCATACATAATTCCAGCACATAATGTATCATTCACATGTTCACAGTGATGTTGCTATAAACAGACTTGCTGTGCTGCTAATCATTTAGAAATTATGACACATATAATTATATGTATATATAATACTCAGTAATGATAATAAATAACTGTTACTAGACTACAAACTTTTATTGTTACTTTTCAGTGTAGTCTTATTTACAAAAAAAGTTAACTGTCAGACAGCTTGCAATATACATTATTGTAGGAGGTAACGGTTCTGTGTGTGTTATTGCTCCTGATGACCTTGCAATGGGACAAGATGGAGAAGGTAGAAGGCAGTGATATTGGTGATCTTGATGCGTAGGCTGAGGTTAAGGTGTCTGTCTTACTCTTTGACAAAGAAGTTTAAAATTGAAAAAGGATTAAAATTTTCCAAATATCAAAATCTTATAGAATAAAGATATAAAGAATATTTCTGTAGAGTTGTACAGCGCGCTTGTGTGCTAACCTACGTATTATTGTGAAAGAATCAAGAAGTTAAAAAATGTTAAAGCTTGTGAAGTAAAAATTGACATCAAGTTAGACATCAATTTATTGCTAAGAAAAGTTTTACAAACAAAAGTCGAGTGTACAGTGTTTATCCTCTATAGCAGATACCACCAATATCTTCAGCTTTTGAACTTGCCCATAACTCACCAACTTATCTGTGGTAACTGCAAGTCCTGCGAGCTCCATTTGTGATAGTGCCCTATATAAATGTTCTTCATTTTTATAACCTTTATGCCATTTTTTTCACTGTATCTTTTCTATGTGCATATTTTTTAGCTATACAAACTTATGGTTATGCTGCTATTGCCTACAGTAAATATGCTGTACTATAACTTGCTATAAACATTTGTAGCCTGAGGAATAAGCAATAGATGTGGCTTGGGTGTAATAAGCTGAGACATGTAGGTTCATGTAACTACACAAACTCTGTGCGATCCATGCAATCACCTAATACATTTTCAGGACATATCTCTGTCACAGACTCTTGACTGTGGTTACAGAGGTCAATAGGCTTCCACTGTGAGGTGTATATTTATTAACTCAAATCATTATTGAGCCTTTAGTATTCCTCTGAAGAAATAGGTGATTAGCAAAACAAAACAAGCTGTTTGTCCTTAGGAAACTTACAGGGAAGGTGTAAGAATTGCACAGAGAGCTTTTCTAAACTATGTATCTAGCAGAGAAACCTTAGTTTAGAGTCTTTTACTTATGAGAGCCTAGGATCTCTGACATGTTCTGAAGGCTAAGAATCACTAAATTAGGGGAGGGAGTATAAGTAGAGGAAGGACAAGATCTATTTTACAAAAAATTTTACAAAAATGTATGAGGAAGGGCTGAGAACTAGACATTTGGACCAGGTGAAGCATGAAAATGTCCCCACCTTCCAGGTCTGAATGGAGCAAAGGGTGCATTGCGTCTTCTCAAGAAGTTGAACTTTTCCCCTAATAATATAAAGTAACAGGGACATTCATTTCGAAGTTGTTCAGTCTCTCACAGATCACACAAACACCAAGCCCAATGTTGTTATCACCCCAGATGAACAAAGTCTTACCCTAAATTCAGTCACAGGAGAAAACTCAGCCTCTTGCCTCATCAATAGCTCCTCACTTTCTCTAAAAATAAACTTCAATGAAGCTGCTTCTCTTGTGTGTCAAAGAGCAAAAAAAATAATATTAATGATTATTTTGCTAGATTTATCTTCATGGCATAGAAGATCTCTTTTTTGTTGGGTCTTCTATCAAATGTCTCTTTTCTTAGCTTCCAAGCAGCATCTGATTTAGCTGAGACTCTTTTATCATCGGGATGACAGAAACAGTATTGTTGAGTAGGATGTAGCTAAGTTGGTTACCGATTCTGACTACCTTGATTCTTTGGTAGAATGACATTTTCCACCTTTTCTACTGCAGCTCACAGACTGTCCACCTTTCAGGGCAGGTCACCTCTATTTCCTTCTCAAAGAGAGTGTATTAGTCAGTTTTCTCTTGCTGTGACAGACCCTAATCAAGGAAATATCTATTTTGGCTCTCCGTTTAAGTGTTTTCAGACCACAGTCCATTGATTCCATTATTTTCTGGCCTGTGGCAAGGCAGAAAGTCATGACAGGGAGCGTGTGGTGGAACAGAGCTACTCTGTTCATGGTATCTGGGAAACAAAAAGAGAGAAGGAGGTTCCAGTCTCATTATGTCTTTAAGGACACAACCTCAATGATCTATCAGCCCTCAACTAGGCCTTGCCTCCCAGCAGTCTCATGGGCTGGTGATCCAGCTAGATGCTAAAAGGGTCTTGAAAGTTCTAAATTGAAACAAGGTTGCTACTCTAACTCTGGGAATACTTTGACCTACCATTTATATCTTAACATCATTCTCTTGGTTAAATAACCCTTCTTCTTGATGAAATTTTGTCTTTCTACAGATTGGTGTCAAATTTCTATCTGGGTATATATTTTTCTTCTAGAACCTTCTACCACCATAAATAATATCTTTAACACTATTTTTGCTGAACTTGTTTTTCTCTGAGCTGGTCAAGAGATAGAGCCATGTGTTAAATGTGTATTTCTCCATTTTTAATGTTCAATACAATGCCTAAATTGTTAAAGGCACTAGTGTATTAATTTATTTTATCTACTGTATGTGGACAAAATGAATGATAAATAAATGAAGATAAAGAAAGTATATAATTGTCATCCTGCCTGCATTAAAATTTCCAGATTAACTTTGGGATTTGAAAGAAAAAAGCAGGATGGTACGTAAGTCTTCTCTCACTCATTCTCTGCCACAGCTTTGGGATTGAATCTTTGTGCTGCCACTTTGTAGATGAGAACACGGAGGTTGAGTTTGCACTTTGAGTCAGTGGTAGAGCTGAATTTCATTTTGGGTCTCTCACACATGAGCCTACGTTCCTTCCCCTCCTGACGCCATATTGCACTCTTACTGGTGAGTGGTGCAGAAACAGCACCTTGTCCACTTCTTTAGAGTGTCCAAGAGGCTTTCACAGCCAGACTCATCTTAGTGCTGGCATGGTAGCTGTCACTTGGGGGATGCACTGAGCCCTCTGCTTTGTGACTAAGCCAGCTGCAGAAGGCATAGCCAACAGCTTCCAATCAAAGGAAATCCTGTAAAAACAGCTTCAGCAATCTCCTGGGGACTTTCCCCACCATGGTCCTTGGCAATAAATAATACATGAAAGGAGATCTGCCCATGCCAAGGTGGACTTCAAAGAGGGTGGGGCCACAGTGTCAGAACTCTGCCTTTGGCATCTATGCTGCCTGCCTATTCCAGAAGTTAATTCACAGAGGAAGATGAAGGGAATGCCTGCTTCCCCTGCAGCTGATTCATGGGAATTCTGAGCCGGCATTAAGTAGGAGGAAAGAGCAGCTTTCTTAGTCATTAAAGAACATTTTCCCAGCTCCAAGCCTGAGAGCTAGGCCTTGGACTACTGCTTTGACGTATGTCCTGAGCTGGTCCCAAACAAGCACAAACACAACAAACTCCACTAATCAGAACAGCAAGACTGAAGGATGGAATCCAAAGCATGAGGCTTGAGAACAGAAAGTCCCAGCACTTGCTCTGTGCAAGTTGCCATGAGCTCCAGCCATGCATCCTGCAGCCAAGGATGGGTGGCCCTGAGCAGGAAACTCTTTGGCAGCCTCCCCCGCATGCTCTGCCTGCTGACAAGAGCACACCCTGGCCTTGGTTATTGCTCTTATAAAACAGCTCAGGGAGAATGTGAGCCAAATGTTTTAAATGTGCCTGGAAGAAAAATGTGAAGTATGATTGCATGCAGTAGAACATTACAGTACAACTGCAGCAACACACAGTGCGAGTGCTGAGGAGGGGCCCCAGGAAACTGGCGCTGCTCCTTGGGCTTCTCACAGCTTCTCTTCCTGCTGCAGCAGTCCCACTGGGGCAGGCCTCCCTGACATCCACTGTGCCATAGGTTCCAAAAAATGGGGGCTATGGAGGCCATGACTACAAAGACAGAATTTCTCAGGCCATGGATTTAGCTCAGTGGTTCCAGTGCCTTTCTTGCAAGTGCAAGGTCCCGGGTTCGATCCCTGGTAACCACATACAACAATATTGAGCGTGGTGACCATGCCCACCAGCAATCAAAACCACATACCCCAGTGCCCGGCGTGGTGGCTCACGACTGTAATCCCAGCACACAGAGGCAGGAGGATTGCTGAGTTCTAGGCTGAGTTCAGGACAGGCTGAACTACAAAGTGAGACCCTATCTCAAAAGAACCCAAAACATTTGCTGTTTCACAATATCACCTATATATACTACAACTCATTTACACCTTTATTTTCTCATACCAGAGAAAAGATAGGATATTTACACATCTGTAGGGGTAAATAATGAAGGGAAAAAGAACATGATATTAATTTTTAAAAAGGAAAAAAAACCCTTGTGTATATAAGGGGTGGGGGGTTGCAGGATGGGTGGGAGAAGCAGAAAAAATGAGAATGAGAATCAAGTTGTGTCATATTCTGGTACAAACTCTCAATGTTGAATGTGATGATGATGTGTATTTATAATGTACCAATAAAGATTTGAATTAAAACAAAACAAAACAAACAGAATTTCTCAGAATTTTTCCACTCACTTAATGAATAAACAGAAGTAGCAGTTGAAGCCCATAAAGACCATCAGCAAGGTCTAGATTTTCTTTGGAAAATTAATTTTGTATGCTTTCAAACCATTTTTATAGAACAGAGCTTGTATCTTCCTTATTATTCTACTTGGCATTAATTTACCTTAAGTAGTTTTACTGTATCTTATTAATTCCTATTTAGAAATATTTTCACCTACATTTTAAAGAAAAAAAAGCCAAGGAAGTTTGCGAGAACTGCCTGCCCACAAAGAGCTGAAAAAGCACTAAACTCCTGCTGCCCTGGTCCCAAAGCCTAGGTTCTTTTTATTGCCCTAAAATATAACCTGAATATCATAAAAGAGTAGATTCTAGCAGGATTAAATGGAACCTGTAATGCTAGATTTTTAAAGAATCTCCATACTGATTTCCACAGTGGTTGCACCAGTCTACAGTCCCACCAACAACGGAGAAAGTTTCCTTTCTCAGAACAGCCTCACCAGCATTTGTTGTTGGTTAATTCTGAGATAGCACCTATTCTTTGTGGAGTAAGATAGAATCTCAGTTTTCATGTACATCTCTCGAATGATCAACAATGTTAAACATTTCTTCAAATATTTCTTAGCTTCCTTTAGTTCTTCATCTGAAAAATGTCTGTTCATTTTAGGTGCCAATTTTTGAATTGGTTCTTTAAATGGAGGGGGAACTGATTTTTTAAAAGTTCTATATATATTCTAGATAGCAGTCCTTTGAGAAACAGTAAAGACTTTCCCATATGGTAGGCTGTTTTTTCTCTCTATTGGTGTTTTCTCTTGCTATTTTCCTGCTAGGCATACACATGAAAGAATTAAAAAAACCATATCACAGTGACATATGTGCACCCATGTTCATACCAGGTCAACTTATAATACATTGGTCTTGGATACAACCCAAATGTCCATTAATAAGAGACTAAATAAAGATGTGGGGTTTTAAAAAAATAAAATGGAGTATAACTCTACCATAAAGAATGATAAATTTGTGTCATTTACACTCAAATGGATGTACCTTGAGGACATAGTCATAAGTGAAATAAATAGCACACAGATGTATAAGTATCATATCTTTTCTCTGGCATAAGAAACTGAAGATGTAAATGAGTTCTAATATGTATGATAGGTATTGTGAAACAGGAAGAAAATGTTCAAACGGAAAAGAGAGGTAGGGGCTAGTAAAGAAGGGAAAGAAAAAATTCGATGGTAAAAAATGAAACAAAGCTTATGCACATAGGTAGTGGAGTTGTAGGGAGGGCAGGAAAATGGGGGAGAATTAGAATCAAGATGTGTCATGTACAGATACAAATTCTCAGTATTGAATATGATCATAATATATGTTTAAAATGTGCCAGGAAAGTGAATTTTTAGAAAGAGTATATTTCTGGGCTATTGGTAAGAATTTTTCTAATAACTATAATGAAGAGGCTCAAAAAAGTTAGGTAGGATGATGACCAAACACCTCCAAAGGTAAACCTGTATTTGCCTATTTCGTTGAGAAACACTAATAGCCTTACAATACAAAAAAATTTTTTTTTTAAATCTCTCTGAAGACAAGAAAAACCTGGAAAGACATTAGTATTTATTATATTTTTAGACACGTTAGTCAATTAAAAAATCAGAAAAATAAAATAAGAACTAGGGGAAGATGTAAAATTATGATATTTTAAAAATTAATTTTATTGGTATATTTTGTACACACAATATGATCACTTTTAACATTGAGAACTTGTACCTACAAATGACACATCTTGATTCTCATTTTTCCCTTGCCCTGTCTACAACTCCACCCTCTATATAGATAAGTTTTATTTCCTTTTTTTCACTCTCAAGTTTTTCCTTTCCCTTTTTCACTTTCCCCTACCAACACTTTCCTTTTTCTTTTTTCATATTTTATTCCCATTTTTCATTACCTATCATACCTTTTGGCTTTCATTTACACCTACAGTTTTTATTACTAGAAAAAAGATATGACACTTACACATCTGTGTTCTATTTATTTCACTTATGAGTATATCCTCAAGGTACATCCACTGGAGTATAAATGACTTAAATTTATGATTATTTATGGCTGAGTAATATTCCATTTTGTAGAAAAGCTACATCTTATTTATCCTGTCTTCCATTGATGGGCATTTGGGCTGTTTCCAAGATGTAGAAATCACAAACTGAGTTGCTATAAACATAAATATATATATATATATATATATATGTATATATACACATATATACCTAACAGTCTTACAATAAAAATCTTCTTTTTTTTTTTTAACTCTTTGAGGACAAGAAAAACCTGGAAAGACAGGTATATATATATCACTGTGATATGATTTTTTTTTAACTCTTTCATGTGTATACCTACAAGGTATAGCCAGGTCAAATGGGACCCTGACTCTTAGTTTTTTCAGGAATCTCCACACTGATCTCCATAATGGTTGCACCAGTCTGCATTCCCAACAAAAGTGGACAAGAATTTCGTTCTCCCCACATACCTGCTAGCATTTGTTGTTGGTTGATTTCATTGTAGTAAACATTCTTTGTGGAGTGAGATGAAATTTTAGTGCTGTTTTCATTTGCATCTCTCGAATGATCAGCAGAAATGGACATTTCTTCATATGTTTGATTGCTGTTTTTGTTTCTTCATTTGAAAAATGTCTGTTCATTTCAGATGCCCACTTTTGAATTGAGTCTTTAAATTTGGGGGTAGCTGATTTTTAATTTCTTTGTATACTCTAGATAGAATTCCTTTGTCTGAGAAAAAGCTGGTAAAAATTCTTTCTCATATTATGGGTTGTCTTTCCACTCTTTTGGTGATTTCTCTTGCTGTGCAAAAGCTTTTTAGTAATATTAGATCACAATTATTCATTCTTTTTTCTGGTTTCTGTGCTGCTGTGGTTTTGTTTTTAAAGTCTTTCCCTATGCCAATGTCTTTAAGAGTTCTACTTAATCTGTTTTGCAACAGGTTTACTGTTTTAATATTTAGGTTTCTAATCACTTTGGTGCATGGTGAGAGAGATAGATCTAGCTTTAATCTTTGGCAAGTTGAAACCCAGTTCTTTCTGCATTATATGTTAAAGAGTCTTTCTTCCATTGAGGATATTTGGCTCTTTTGTCAAAGATGAGATGGCTTAGTATATCTTGGATTGTTCCTGGATCTTCTAATGTGTTCCACTGATCCTCAGGTCTGTTCCCTTGCCAGTACCATGCTGTTTTTATCACAGTGGCTTTGTAGTATATTTCAAGTTGGGGATTGTGATACCTCCTGTCATGATCTTGTTGCCTAGAATTGCTTTTATTATTCTAGTCTCTTGTGGCTCCAGATAAATTTTTGGATTATTTTCTCTAGCTCTGTGAAATACATTGTTGAGATATCAATTAGGATTGCAATGAAGCTATACAGCATTTTTGGTAGTATGGCCTTTTTTTTTTTTTTGAGACAGGGTCTCACTTTGTAGTTAAGGCTGGGCCTGAGTTCATTAAGTAGCCCAGGTGAGCCTCAAACTCATAGCAGTCCTCCTGCCTCTGCCTCCCATATGCTGGCATGAGCCACCATGCCCTGCACTGTGGTATGTGGTACTCATTGCTGGTGGGCATGAGTCACCATGCCTGGCTTTGTTGTATGTGGTTACTGGTGATCCTTAGGACTCTGCACTTGCAAGGAAGGTGCCAGAACCACTGAGCTAAATCCCTGGACCTACTATGGCCATTTTGACAACTCTTGTTCTTCCTATGCAGGAACAAGGGGTATTTTTCCATTTTCTAATATCCTCTTTTATCACTCTTCTCAGAATGATGTAATTTTCAGAGTAGAGATCTTTTACCTCCTTTGATAGATTGGTTTCTAGATATTTCAAAAATTTTTTTGGATGCTACTATAAAGGAAATTGGTTCCCTGGTTTCTCTTTTAGTGAGTCTCTTGTTCATTTATACAAAGGCCACTGATTTTTGAGTACTGACTTTGTATTTAGCTGCACTGCTGAATCTGGTGATTAAGTCTAGTGGTCTTTTGGCTGAGTTTTTATGATCTTCTGTATAGAGTATCATGTCATCAGTGAATAATGACAGTTTTACTTCTCCTCTTCTATCTTTATTTCTTTTATTTATTTTTCATCTAATTGTTGTGGCTAATGTTTCCCAAACTATACTGAACGGGAGTGGTGAAAGTGGACATCCTTGTCTTGTTCCTGATGTTAGTGCGAAAGTTTTCAATTTTGACCACTAAGCATGATGCTGGTTGTTGGTTTCTTTTAAATAACTTTAATCAGTTTGAGATAAGGACCATCTATTCCAATTTTCTGTAGGATTTTAATCATGAATGGGTGTTGGATTTTTTTAAAAGCTTTTTCTTCATCTATTGAAATGACTGTTTGCTTTCTGTCCTAGTGTCTGTTAAAGTAGTGTATGAAATTTATTGATTTACAAATTTTGAACCCTGGGATAAATCCGACTTGGACAAGGTATATGATCTTCTTGATGATCCTCTATATTCCTTTTCCCAGTGTCTTATTGAGGATTTTTACATCTATGTTCATAGAGAGATTGGCCTATAGTTCTGGTTTTTGGTTGGGTTTTTCTCTACTTTTGGAATCAATGCAATTTTTACTTCTACAAATGAATTTGGTTAAATTATGATTTTTTAAAAAAAATATTGACTGTAAAGTGTAAATTAAATAAAATTAACCATAAAGTACTCAGAGTAATAAGAAAGGTTAAAAAAATTGCTGAAGTTTAAAATATCACTAACTTCTTATATAACAGCAATACTCATTTTAAAACATAATGGAAAAGGATCGTGAATTTCTTCAAAGATAACCCTAAATAAAAGTTATTAAAAATCAAACCCAGCTACTTTTGATACCATCTATTTAATCTGTGTCCATCTCTGGATAGTATGAGATTAATGTGTTTAGAGCTTCCTGTACCTGGTATCATAGACTTCTCACCAAAACTGCTGCTTCTTTATACAAAGAACCCACAGAATGTAGCGGGCAGGAAGCTGTTGATCCATAAGCTACTGGTGGCCAAAAAATGAACTTGCAGTTTTTAACCTCAGTCCATAAAAGCAGGGTGGTAATGGGATAGAGAGAACACCCTAGAGAGACAGCAATAACAGAGATAACCAAGAGTGCAAATTTTCTAAGTAAATACAAGTTCTACAGAAAGCTTTTCTCATTAGCCCTTTTCAGCTACCACATCTACACTAGGGCAAAGATGTATGGAAATATAAGCAGTAATAGAAGTCATTTGGGAAATCTGTACATCTAAAAGGAGCCCTGGGAAGGTAAAGGGTATAGAGATGGATTTGGTGTTTATCTTGTAGCAGCTGCAGAGAAGTTATCTTTTGCCTCTTCCCAAGCCCCTTTTCTCTACTCCAGGCCCCTTCTGAAACATATGGGCACTTCACTGGGGTGGTTTGGCACCAGCTGTCTCCCCCTCTCTGCTTTCTTTATTCTATTTCAGACTCTTGGGTGAATTGTCATGCCTGATATGGTCGATTTCAAAGCCAAGTTTAGACGATGTGAATAATTAAAATCATGAAATTTAAACTCTCAAGTGAAACATTTCTGAGTCGTGCACACAGAGGAAACTTGAATTGGACAGAAGAAGCCAAACCACAGCCAAACAAAAAAGGCTAAATATCCAGCATTTTAGGTACCACAGAAAATTAAGCACAGCAGGCAGAAAGGCAGCAAAGTTTATTTTGACTCTGAGCCAAGAGTGAGCCAGGAGAAAAACAAACAGACAAACAAAAACTCTCTGGTACAATGTCTCATTCAACTAAGGTTTGGTGGATACTAGTTCAGCCATTGAGTTGATCCTAATAGGTGATGGTCTATCTCCCAAGCCACTGACCACATGAGCATATGCACATAAAATGATGCAAGGCCACATATTGTCTTTAAACATAATAGTAAATGAAAAGTCTTTGAGGGAGACCCAAAATAGTTCATGTTGGCTTCTGTGGTTACCCTAGTGCTTGTACCCTTTAATTCTGCAAATACATGTGCTGAAAAACTTAACAAAGATCCTGCCTATTAGGCATGTTCCTCTTGTGGGATCTAAGAGCTCCTTCCATCAAACCAGCACATCCAGAAAAAAAAAATATATACTTGCACTTATCCACACATAAACACACATGCACATAAGCCCACAGTTTATTCCCACCATGCATGAATGCACAGACACACGTACCTATTTTGACACACATCTCGATGTTCATATACACACTGGCCATACTCTGGCATTGCATAAAACTCAAAAAAGGAAGTATAGAAATTCAACATTAAAAGAAAATGTGAGAACTTTTTTAAAAATGGGGTACAAAAAATTTTTTTAAAAGTAGGGTGGGTAGGGCTATGGGAAAAAATGAGAATTAAGTTGTGTCTTATACTGGTACAAATCCCCATTATGGAGTGCAATCATGATGTGTATATTTAATGTACCAATAAAGATTAAAAAAAAAAAACAGGATCTGAGCTTTTAAGTTTCTCTCTCTAAGTATACCCATTTTTACCATACTATGCAGTATTTAGCATAATAGCCTCTGTTGGAACTAGAAAAATTCAAATTTTCTCTTAAACTACTATGCTAGGAACAACTCAAGAGTCTATATTGGAATATGTTCAGGGACATAATTTGGGCTTCCTATTCCTACTAATATCCATATAGTGGAATAACAGGTAGATATTTTTCCTAAATCTCATACAAACACAAAATTACATTATTCATGAAGGTCACTATCTCTAGTAACTAGTGGAAAAAAAAAAAGAAGTAGAGAAATCTTAGCAGAATAATCTCATTCCTTTAAAACAATTTACATGTATTGTACAGGTTACTACATTCACAAGTGTAATGGTTTAGATCTAAAATGTAGCCCCAAAGCCACATACCGGGGCTTGGTCCCAATTGATGGGCTATTGGAAGGTGATTAGATCATGGAGATTTTAACTTCATCAGTGGATTAATTCATTGTTGAATTTATAAGCTGATGACATTAAAACATTAATGGAAAATGATAGAGACTTTAGAAGCAGGGTTCAGTGGAACAGAATGGGTCATGAGGACATGCCCTTGAAGAAAATATATTGCTCCTGTGTAGTCGCCCTAGGTGTCAGGCTGGTATGCGGCTGAGGATCAGGTTCCAAGGCCTGGACAAGAAGGATGAGTGTGCAGTCTCCGCACAGACTCCAGGGAGGTTTCAGTGAACACTTCCATTTTTACTGAAGACTACACAGGCTTTTTGTAGAGCACAGGGAGAGGGTGTGGCTATGAACGCATAGGGACAACAGAGCTGTAGCTGATTGGTGGGGCACAAGTTTTTTACCTTTTATGGTTAGCTCTTGCCTGAGCAAAGTAGTCACAACTAGCAGAGGAATGGGAGGCCCCCAAGCAGCTATAGACCAGTTTCTACGCATGGGAGTGAGCGTGCTCGAACTTCTCTGGGTACAGCATACTTGACCCAACCAGACTTGAACTTCTTCACTCCTGGCTTGTAACTCTGGCTCTCTGCTTCTCTGTCTGTCTCCTGGATGCCATGAAGTATGCAATTTCCTGCTGCCTCACCGGGGGCTTAAAAGACTGAAATCTCCAAAGCTCTGACTCGAGATAAATCTTTCCTCCTTTATGTTGATGTTTCCTGGACATTTTGTCACAGTGATAGAAAGCTAATGCAGAAAGTGTATGCACACCATTTAAAGTACTGTGGGAGAAACCACTCACCCAATATTGAGAGTGTTCACTTTCTGTTGATCGTGACTTAGAAGCCACCAGGTCTTCCTTCTAAGAGTTCTCTGGTTGTGGTCTTTCTGCTTCATTCAGTGTTTGTCCTTGTAAGAGTCACCAAGGATAAGAAAAATAGATTTCTACTTCCCCTGGTTGGCAACAGAGGAAAAGCAAATGAGTCATTCTGGAAGCAAAGGATTCCACGGCATGTTGGAAAATTCTTAAAATTATTGGAACAAACTGTCCTTGCTGATTGGATGGAGAAATTTGTGCCATGTCCAGTATTTAAAAAAAAAATCATTTAACAGCTGGGAAAGCACATAAACTGTCTTATTAAGTTGAGTCCTGACAGCTACAGAAAAGTTTTCTGTCTAGGACTAGGGTTATTTTAGCGCTATTACCAATATTGAGTCCCACCACCAAAAAAAATACTAACCAATATGAGCTGTTGCATGTGAGCTGACAAAATTGCATAGTAAGGCTGGATGGGGCACTTTTGGTTTTAGTCTGGCGGTGGCTACATTGGAACCAACCTCCCGTGGAGACTTGTGGCAAAATCAGTCATGATTAAGCCAAGGAGCAGTAGTAATGAAATACTTCCTAGGCCACACCTCGTGTTCAGTGGTCCCCTGCGACATCTGGAACAAACTAATGCATTCCACACACTCCTATTTTTCTCATGTGCTGATGTAGGATATAGTCCAACACTCCTGGCTCCCCTCCTAAGCTAAGTGTCGCCAACGGCGTCCTCATTTTAGATGCAGGGTCACCATACTGTTTGTGCGGTCTACTCAACATAGAAATTCAGCCGTAATTTCACATTTGAGTTGTAGGCTTGAACCTGACATGTTCTGCTGAACTTCTCTGATATGTTCTTCAGATATCGCAAGCTTAGCACATTAATGAACTGAAGTGATTTGCCTCCAATATGTGCCCTCTCAACTGTATATTCTGTAGAGTAAGAGTCAGCAAACATTTTTCTAAAGATACAAGTCGTGAATTTTTTTGTCTTTGTGGGCCATATAGTTGTTACAACTACCTGTCTCTTCAATTATGCATTAAGACAATAGACCATATGTAAATGAACATATGTGGTTATTTTCCAGTGAAACTTTATTTACAACAACATAATACATTAGATTTGTTCTCTATACTGTGAACCGTCTACTCACACTCCAGCCAGAAATTCCTTAGTTGGTGTAGACTCAAAATTCTTCTTGCCTCAGGCTTTACACCCTCCAGTTACTAAGTTTTGCTAGTCTTTCACTTATAAAGAGCTCTCATTTCCTCCACTCCACTGCTTTCCTTTATTTCAATGGCAAAATTTGTGCTATTACTTTTTTCTATTTGTTGAGCTATTGCTTATTTGCTGTTTGTGTTGGAAAATGTCTAAAAATTATTGGAACAAATTGTCCTTGCACTGATTGGATGGAACATTGTGTGCCATATGTGCCCTAAGTTGTCAAAAGCAAAACACACAGCATTGACCGTGGACAGTACTGTGGTTTCCGTTGCTTTTATTTTGTTAACTCAGCAAGCATTTGTTGGGCACCTGTTGTGTACCACAAACAATACAACAACCACTTGGGTGTTAGTGATGAAAAGGAAATAGTCTTTTTCAACAGAAAAAAAATAATAGAAAGCATATTATTTTGATGTGTATCAAATATCTCAGTCTCAGAACATGTTTACTTATTTGAAAATTCCCCCAAATAAAAAGATTAATTTTAAAACAGAATTGCCAAACATTTGTCAAAGAAAAACAAACTCTATATGTTCTGTATTTGAATACAAAGCAATTGTTTAAATAAGATCCAAGGCAAAACCAAAGAAGGATATATTTTATTCTATCATTATTTCTAAAGCATTTATTAAAAAATGTGGAAATATTCTTATTTTGTCTTTCAGCCATAGTTCTGAGTGTTTTAAACATCAAATTGTGCTTGATTGATGGAAATGGCTGCACAAACTGAATTCTTCACAGAACACATTTCTATTATAGGAGCTAGAACTCTAGTAGGAGAAAGAAAAGGAAGATGGATAACATTTTGCAAACCTCATTTTGTTTTTGAGATAGATTAGATTATGTTTAAAAATAGCGATTAATATGATCTCAGATAAAAAGTCAGATCATATTAGGAAGAAATGCGCCTTTTAAGGCTAGAGAAGTTAAAACTTGGAAGACCTATTGCACATTAAAAGATAAACCGGATATATATATATATATATATACATATATATATGTATATATATATATATATGTGTGTGTGTGTGTGTATGCTTTTTATGTATTGCTACATAATGTAGAATATACTGTATGATATAATACATATATATAATATAAATATATAATATACATATAAATAATATAAATATGTTCATACCATAAAGGATGTACATAATACTATTGACAATATATTAAAATACATATTCTTAGCGAGTCATAGATTTATGTAGCTATAAGATCTATGTCTATTTATCTCTGTGTCGGTGTGCACATAAAGGACTGTACTTGTCTTAAAATGCAGGCCCGGGAGAGGAAGCTCTGGATGGGAGAGTCAGCCCAAGGCAGCTTCTTCCAACAGTTGTGTTGTCCACTGAGGGAGCAGCCGTCCTCAGGGCGGGTGTCAGGGTCCATGTGAGCGGCTGTGTGGCCTCCTGCTGGGATCTCAGCATGTATATACCAGCGCTGGCTAGGGCTGGTTTTGCCGTCCTCTAAGCCTCAAATTCTTTAAGAGTCTATAAGGACCTGAAAGAAATCATCATGCATAGAAGCACCACTAGAGAGCTCTTCCTTTCCCAGAGAGCAGTGGCACCGGACACCTAATAAGAGGGGAAGCATTTGTGAGTGCCGTGAATTAGTTACTCTCAAATCCGTGGGTGCCTGTTTGACTCATATAATGCACTTCACACAGAGGCCAAAGAATAGACCTAAGGTTCCACTTGGCTTCCAGGACATTTTCCAGTATCTTATCCTGGGAGTGAAACACATGGCTGTGCTGTGCCGTACGGAGTTTACTTCCTGCCCCTTGAATTTACTTAATACCGTCATGCCTAGTGCTCCACTTTTCGAACAGCACATAACAGTCGAACAGAGTAAAACATTTTCCCCTCAAATTCTTGTTTCTTGATTTTTTCTAGATAACATGTGTGAATTTCATGCAAAAATTTAAAAACTTATAACCTTCACCAAGAACGGGTCACTGGGAGACTCTGAGTAAGTTACTGCCAGTGGTAGGTTGTATTTGTAGTGTGTCTGCTGACAAAGGATCTTATTACCTGTACCTCATTACCTGCCTTGTGGGTTTGGGGCAGTGAGACTGAAAATGTGTGAACATATGTGTCTTTCCTGATCCTGTAGCTGTAAAATCTGCTGTGTGTTCTACCTTTGTGATATTCCTGTGTTCACTAGGACACAGGTAGGCCAGGGACAAAGACAACCCTTTTGATGTGGGGCTCAGAGAAAAGAACTATTACTGTAGTCTGAGCAAGAAATAAATGAGCAAGAAAGAAAACTTCATAGCTATGAATCAACCTGGGGTTATTTGTTACTGCAGCGTTATTTAACCTATATTGATTAATATACTCTTTATGAATCTGCTCTCAGTTTACCTCTGTAAAATAAACATGAGGGGGAAAAATACACACTAGAAAACTATTGAAACAAATCAATTAATTAATGTAAAACACTTCAACACAGTCTGGCATTGGATAAGTATTAATTAAATGTTGCTTCTCATTATAACTGAACTACATGAAAATGAATGTCCACAATGTCTCTGAGCTTGTGTTACTGCTTGATACACCAGTAAGAATCATTATTAATTAGGATGATCTTACAGCCAGATCAATTTAGCGGGGCTGTTCTGAATTAGCTTGTACAAAAGCCACTTCATTGCTAGCGTACTGTGTGCAGGCAAAGGTACTGCCAGGCTGTGAGTGAGAAATTGAGGTGTGGATGACTTCTATTATCCAAGCTTCAGTTTTCATCTCTCTAAGTAAGAGGGTGTTGCACTCCATGGTTTCTGATGTCCTGGGAATTTGTACAGTCAGTGTCATTCTAGCAGAATATATTTTAGCTTTACAAATGGCACATTCAAAGAATGAAACAAAAGACAGCAACCCTGGGGTACATATGTTTATTCCGGTTCAGCAGTGCAGAGAATTTGGATTCCAGGTGTTCAAGCAAAGTCCTGGAGTCCCAAAAGGCTCTGTATCCTGCCCAGGGGATGCCCCTCCTCTCATAGGTCCCAGACCGTGCAGGGGGCAGCAGGGGGACAGCCAAACCTTTGAATTCCAGCTTGGTCTGTATTCTGTGCTCATGTCTTCTGGGAACTGTGGATGACATGTTTGACAAACATTCCACTCCTGTCCCAAGGCTCTGCATGTGGGTAACAATCCAACACCTGCCGCTGAGGGACAGATCAAACTAAAAAGGGACCTGACATCTCCACTTTTATCTCTAGGATTTCCTGGCCTCTGAGAATTTGTACAATAGCGAACTGCTGGGTTTTAGCTACATTTCTACTACATTAGAGAAATATTCCCTAAGAGTTCAAGTTAAAAGAAATAAAACACAATATACTTTAAATTTGTAGTAAAAAAAGAGGGGCTGGCCTAGGAAAATGATAGCAGTGGCAGTGTAAATTGGTAACAACTTTGGAAAGCAATTTTATAAATCTATAGAGAACAACAAAATAATTTAATTAGTCCATGCAAATAAATAAACTTCAGGAAATTTATTTTAAGGAAATAATTCCCTACAAGGGTAAAACTAGGGTGGAAGAAATTAGCTGCAAAAATATATTTGCTACCTTGCATAATAGTGAAAAACTAGAATCAACTTTAAAGTCCCAAAAAAGAAGACTTATTAAATAAATTATGCCATAGGCTCTCCACTAATTTATACTTTATAATTTTATAAATTTTTATAAAAACTTTTATAAAATTTTTAAAATTATACTTCAAATATCATACATCCATGGTAAACTGTGACACAAGGTTAAAGGGAAAAGCTAGATAGACCATATCTCTGTATAAAAAAGGAAAAATTGTGTAAGGTGCTTGATTTATTAAAATAGCAAAACAATCTTTTCTTTGTTAATTGGGACATGATTATATTATTGAAGTCAGTAAATAAATTTTGATACTTGAAGACATCTAAAAAGAGTCAAATCAATCTAGTTTTATGGTCAATTGTTCTTTTTTTCCCTTTGCAGTACTAGGACTCAAACTCGGGCCCCTGTATTTGCAAGGTAGGCTCAGTGTCAGTGAGCTAAATTTCCAGCCCAGTTGTTCTTATTTTTTTAATTTATTTTATTGGTACATTTTATATATATAGGCATCATGCTCACACCTGACATTGAGAATTAATGATCACACTTAACTTAATTCTCATTTTTTACTATTCCCCTGCCCACCTTACAACTCTCTACCCTCTCTATACATAACCTTAGTTTTCTTTTCTTTTTTTTTTTCTCTTCTTTTTTTTTTTTAGGTTTTTTTGAGACAGGGTCTCACTTTGTGGTTTAGGCTGGCCCTGAGCTCAGCCTCAAGCTCACATCACAGCAATCCTCCTGCCTCTGCCTCCTGAGTGCTGGGATTACAGGCGTGAGCCACCACGCCCGGCACTGTGGTATGTAGTACTGGTTGCTGCTGGGGTGAGTCTCCATGCCCAGTATGGTATGTGGTTACCGAAGATCAAACCCGGGCCCTTGCGCTTGCAAGACAGGCGCCAGAAACAATGAGCTAAATCCCCGGTCCTTTTTTTCTCTTCTTTACTTACCTCATCTCCTTTGCCCTTCAAATATTTTCTATTTTCAAAATATCTATTATACATTTTAGGAGTCATTTACATGTTCACTTACATCTTTTTTATTATGTATTCTTTTAAGGGAAAGAGGGCTAGTACTCTATGTGAGGTATTATAGAACTATGGAGTTGTTTCTATGTATTTGATGCTTTTAGAAAAGAATGCATGGTGATTTTTAATGAGTTTATTTGTTGTTACAATTTAATTGCAATGTAATTTGAGCATTTTTTAGACCCAATGCCAAGACAAAATGGTCATGATTTGCATCAATGGCTGCATAGAAAGAAGACAAGGAAACGTCATACCGGCAGAGGGAATCACCAAGAAAAGGTAGACCACATCCTATTATTCTGGAGTGATCATTGGCTTCCAATTGCTGTGAAGGCAACTTTGGCCAAAAGCAATTTCCCAAGCCAGCATCCTATAGGCACTGATGCTCCAGGGGGTCTTACTTAGTTAGTACTTGTCTCTTGCAATTCAAAATCCCCCTTTTCACATTTTCAGCCAATTTCCATTTCCTAAAATCAAGGCTTAGCTTGGAGCTGGAACTCCCATTCCTGCTGGCACCCAAGCCTGAGAGAGCAATGCTTTTATCTTTGAAGGAATGTACTCATGCAAGAAGCCAACACCCATCAGAGTAACATGGACTGGAGTCTACTTAAATGTGCTAACAGTCAGAGGTGGTGTGGTGTGGTGGAAGCCACTCTGGGTTAGAGACAGATGGTTAGGATTCCACTTCTGCCCATTGCTTGATTTTTATAACCTTGACCAAAGTCATTTTGGGTCACAGAGGCTCTTTCATCAAAGGATGATAATAAATACTATTTCAACCCAGTTGTCACAGTGATTGAAAAGATAACACATGTGAAACATCTGACACACAGACAACACTCAGCAAATAGTATCTATCATTACTATCTTGAGTATTTCATTTAGCAAATATAACTAGGGGTGTGATCTACATGATAACGTGAACTGACTCAGATGACCAAAAAAAGTCAACTGTAATATTGCTTCATTCTGAATTTTCTCTTCCAATTTTTTTTCCTTTAGTGATTTTCAGTGGTTAGCACCTAGCTCTTTATGGAACATGTACGTTGTATGCTGGAAATTGCTCAGGCAAATAGAGGAGGGGGAGAAAGAGCAGGAAGAGAAGAGGCGTGAGCTATGCAATCTATAATTTATCAATATAAGAAGACAAATTGATCTAAAACTAAATAAATACCACTTTTTTAACACTTGAAGAAATATTTTTCTTGATTTTGTAGCACTTAAGGTCCCCATAGTTTTGGCATTTGAATGTTAAATCTCCTGTTTCCATTAGCTTTTAGTGGGGTGTATTTCGGTTGTTTATTGTTCATCTCTTCTACTGGCTGAGGGTTGGCAATGGTAAAGTAGCAAGAAATTTCCCACTGCCTCTTTTCTTGATGCCAATATATTCAGGGCACAGTCAGATCATTTAAACCGAGCCAAGTATACAGATCAACTAGTGAATTAGAACCAAAAGCAAGAGATTCCAAAAGAGAGACCAAGGTAGACTTGATTAGGGTAGCACACAGCAGCCACGGCCTCCACCGTCGGTGTCCAGTGGTGGCAGAGCTGGCAGAAGTACAAAGCAGCATCTCGCAGCAGGAGAGGCCAGATGTAACATGATGCATGATGTTCATAGTGGTGTTACATGGTCCTGGCCTGAAGACCTCTGCTGTCTGATTTCCAGATGATTTAAAATCTGTTTATTCTCTAAACCTTCAAGTTTCCATGAATTACAAAAATTCTCTTTATTTCCTCAAGACAGTTAGTTAGATATTGTTGCTTGCAATCAAGAAGCCTGGCTGCCATACTATTTTTCTTCCACTGAACCTTCTCCAATACCTCGTGTCTTCATTCCTTGTGGATGATGGCAACACAACTGAGATTTTCCCATGAGGTCTCAGCCTTTGGTCTTCGTTAGTGCTTCCACTAATAGCAATCCATATAGAGACTTCATGTACTTAGGAACTGAGTTGGCAGTCAATTTTCTTTCTCCATGTTTAACAGTGTTCATGCTTTTCATGGAGCTAACAGACTGTTTGACCCTGCGTTTCTCCTCTGGACTGCTCTGATTTGCCTCTTGGAATGCTCTGATTTGCCTCTGCTCATATGTTTACAGTTCCTAATTTATATTTATATATATATTTATATATCATTTTTAGTGTGTGTGTAGGTTTAATTGGGTACTCTATGGCTGACGCCAACTTCTTTTAGGGTATTTAGTGCACAACCTTAGCATATATTTGTAAACACAGCCCTTATAGTGTGGAGCTTGGTTTTGTCTCATTTTTTCATAATTGAGCCATCATGAAGTACACACATAATGTGGTTACCCTGACAGAAATGAAGCAAAGTCTTCCTTCAGTCAATAAACATAAAAACCACAATTCAGGATGTCTGATTGTCATGAAGAACCAAGCAGACCCTTTGAGAAATGCAACTGGATTTAATGTAGTGACAGATAACTCTTGGTCACTCTTTCCTTGTTGAATTTTCTACCCTACTTATAGAAACTTCTGGAAACTAGTTCATCTACCTATGATCCTATAGGGCCCACCCACAACACCCATCCCCAGAGAGCAGAAAAGACTTTTCTGGCCAGTCTCAGCCTTTGACTAGTTTCCCGCTCATGCTGTGTGTATGTGTATGTGTGGTTGCTTTGCTTCTGCTTTCAAATTAAAGTATACCCAGACCTGAGCCCCAAGGAAGCTCCGGAGACCCAAACCTCTCTGTTTTCATTCTGAAAGCTTTCAGATATGAACTGGGCTTGGTTCCTTTCACAAAGCTGGCTGTGTGAGTGAGCCAGTTTCTTGCAATAAAGCATCTCTTTCCAGCCTCTAGGTCTGGGGACAAGAAGAAGGAAGTCTGTTCCAGCCACATTCACTGATCAGCATTTCTAGAAAAACAGGAGTTATTTTAATGGCCATTTCTCTGAGCCCTCTGTGTCTCATCTGGCTTCAAACAGTGTGTGTGTGCATGTGTGTGAGTGTGTGTGCATGTGTGTGAATGAATGTGCACACACACATGTCCAGCGAGGCTGCTAAATGGAAATGACAGATGTCAGCTGTTCCCATGTGTTAAACCTCAACTTTAATAGAACCGTGTAGAAAACTTCACAAACTAAGAGAAAAAAAATTATGTTTAATCTGTTCTCTTCTCTCCATACCACCAAAAACTTCATTCTCTTTCCCTGCATTATTTGACTTCCATTACAATGGGCCTCATACTGTTTACTGGGTCTTTACTTAACACCTGTTCTGTGCCAGGCACTGAGGTGGACTTCAGAGTGATCCCCAGAACACAAAGGTATACACAAGTGGCAAGAGATGGGGCTGAGAGGAAGGAGTTGGCCACATTACGAAGGACGTCATGAGAAGCATTGAGAAATGTTGGTGTTTGATATCTCAGTTACCTACTTGCAAAACCAATTCTGTGGCCTGTGGCAGGGCTCCAAGCTTATCATCAGAGTCCAGGAACTTCACAGGTGTCACTTATATGCCAGTCAGTGTAAAAGAGAAGCCAAGTAGAAGTGCCCTGGGTCCCACCAACTCAGTCAAGACACACCACTTTCACTTCAGTTGTGTAGTTATATATTGAATTAAAATTATTACAAATAAAACACTGAAAATCAAACTCATTTTGGGGGGTTAAACTATTGATTTATAACAGTCCCATGGAGACCCTGTCTAGATGTAGCTAACTTTAAAGATTCAACTTATTTTATATATGTAAGTGTGAATCTCAATTTGTATCTTTTAGTATCTAGGAAATAACACATTTCGGTCTTTCTTCAAACCAAACAAAGTCTGACTCAGATCTGTCATCTTACTAAGGTTTCTAGAAGTCCAGTCTCAAAACCTGAGAGCCTTTCTGGGTGTCCCAAGGAGAAGGGCTCTGTCGAACGCATCATGGTCTTGTGAGCATCATCCTCATCACTGTGTGAAGTGGCCCTGAGCCTCCAGCTGCTCACACGCCATTAGTGAGGCTGAGGAACTCGGTCACACCAGTGCCCACCAAACAGCTGGCCTTTTGCGTATGCCCTCATTTTCTCAGCAGAAAAACATGCCAGCCAATGAGCATGGGCTAATTATTGACCCATCTCTGAGATGCTTTATCAGCTTTCTGCTCATTTTCCATTTCTTCTCTCCATCAAGAACATGTAGCATAAAATTTTTTGTTAAACTTTGGCAAAAAGCAAAATAACCCTCAAAACAAACAAACAAACACTCAAACCTTTTCACCTCTATGAGCTTCTAATTACTTGATTGAAAAATGTCACAAAATGTCAAACGAATTTGAACCTGTCACCTGCTTGACTCAGGGGTGAGAATAAACATAGGACATGTTGCTGCATTCTGACACCCCCAACCCAGTCCTGTCTTAGGACAGGGTCCAGCTTTGTAGTTCAGGCTGGCCCTGAGCTCTGCCTCCAACTCACAGCAATCCTCCTGCCTCTGCCTTCCAGGTGCTGGGATTACAAGTGTGAGCCACCATGCTCAGCACTGTGGAGTGTGGTACTGATTGCTGGTGGGCGTGAGTTTCCACATCCAGCATTTGTTGTATGTATGTGGTTACCAGGGATCAAACCTGGGACCTTGCACTTGCAAGGCAGGTGCTGGAACCACTGATTTAATCCCCGGCTCCAAAGCTACCTTCTTAAACAGCAACAGAAGTGGCCAGGTCTGGTTCTCAAGTCACTGAAGCTTTTGTCCTGGCTCTGAAATAGTTCTAAATCGAGGCACAGAAGGGCATTCTACTCATTGGATACCTTAAAAACACCAAGGATAGTGGGACCCTTGGTGGAATTGGATTGCAACAATATTTAGGTAGAGGCAGGCAAGATTTTCAACATCTAGATGTTGCCTCTTGGCATGGAGCTGTACCATAGTCCTCGAGATGGTGCAAATATAGTGAATTAACCATAGTTTCCAGAAATCTAGGAGGGGATTGATAGAAGTACCCAGGTCATCAAGAAATCGAAGCCTCTGTATCACCACTGTATATATGACTCCAACAGTCATTTTCAAGGGAACTCTGAAAACACCATTGCTAGCAAGAATTCATGAGGTGATAAAAAAAAAAACACACAAGAAATTCACATTTATTATCTAGAATGTGTGAACTCTATATTTAATGGCTCATTTGAACCTTAGCCTGTCCGTGGGGAGTGAGCCTTCTCTCCTTTCACAAAGGAGAAGGGGGACCTGCTTGATGTCACCCTTCCATAAAGGTGGAGTGCAGAACTGTCACCCAGTACCTTCACTCCCAATAAAGTGCTCTTCTCAGAGATCATCTCAAGAGATCCCACCTTCACTTTGCTATCTCCATTCAGGTGTACTTGTTAGACCAAATCAATCAACTGATTCATGGTTGCTATTTATAGAACTATTCTAACTATAGTCACAGGGCTGGGAAACATGTGGTCTAACTACCAATCATCAAATCAAAACGGGAGCTTATTATGTCTCTCTCTCAAAGAAGAAGTGAGTGTGATTATACGGCTGCCTATTTAGTTCTCAAACCCCATTTTGAAAATTGTCTTTAGTGCAGAGTACTTTTAGAAAAACCCCAGACAGCTGAAGCTTCGGTCGAGGTTTCCAACAGGACACAGATAGGCACCGAGACAGGTCTATGCAGCCAGCCTTCCCACTGGTGGCCCTGTGCCAGTATCTTACTCGTGGCCTGCTATGGGATGGTGACTCATAACATAATTGCTTTATTTTAATCTCTAAGACCACAGGAATACATGCTTTCAGAACAGAAAGACCACACAACCATCAGAGTTTCTCTGCATAGATTTGCTTATTTACATCGAATTAGAAGCAGCCGGATAACCTCCGAAAAGAATGTTACCACCTTCCTTGGGTGATCAGAGTACTTAAATTTTCATATTGTAGTGAGCTGAGTTTGGGATGAGTGTTTTAAGAACCTAAGGGAAGTTATTTTCATTTCATTTATTTATTCCTTCATTTATCCTGTATTTCAAGAGAATTTGTATTTAATTGCTTCTGGAAACACTGAAGTTGCAATGAATAATGTTGATAAGAAATACATATAATTTCTATCATATGCCTCTAGCACATAGTAGGCACTCAATAAATATTTATTAAGTGTTCTTGAAAGTGACATCTAAAAGAGAATATAAGTACATATTTTTTTACTGCCACCATAGCATTATATGTCAAGTAATAAAAAGCAGGATGCATAACATTTAATTCTGGTTTTGCGGCAATAGACAGTAGTATTTCAGAGAAAGCTATTGAAAAGAAAGATTATTTGGTGTGGGTTTTGAGCAATGAATAGCAGTTTGACAAGTTTGTAAGAGAAAGAAATCCAGGTAGAAGGAATTCTGTGGGCATTTTACTGAAGGTACAACAAGAGGATGTTGATTTGCATGTCCTCCAGCAGCCCTGTGACACAGGACTGAGTATGCATTGGACACTCTTGCGACATGCACAAGAACCATGGTGGCAGAGGCCATCAGGGAATCCCCGCCAGGCTAAAAAGCTTGGACCTACTGTGCAGATGGTGGGCCAAGGAACCGTCCTGCTTAACACTATTCACAGAAATGTAGCTTTGAGCAGATATGGGTAACTGCCTTGTCTGTTAGCATCCTGGGCGCCATGCTCAACTCTCGCCTGGTGCTGGTGGGTGGGCACCAGGTCTCTGTACAGCAAGACCACCTGCCTGGTATCCTGGCACACATTTGACTTCCATGGGGATTCCTCTAAGTCCCACAGTGTGAATAAAGCTGCTTTAGCAATCTGAAAGGCAGTGTTCTCCCTGCCCTTACCCATTCTTCTGTCCCTTTCTCCACTTGGTTCTCATTCTTTAAAATTATGGTCACAAAATTACTTTGTTGTGTTGCTTCTTCGAGAAATTGTAGCCACTGACATTGGTTTCCTTGATTGGGCCACTCGTGGGTACGGACTTGAGGAGGTGTGTGCTAGTGAGTACAGGCCCACGTTCAAATGCCTGGCATTTTGTCCAGTAGACATTTAAGGGGCTCTAGCCTCCCACCTCTCTTCCAAACTCCTGCAGCTGAAGATAGCAGCTATCCTCTGATCCATGTGGTGCACCCTTCCACCAGCCCCTCACATCCATCCCCCCTGATTTTACATAGAAGAAGCTTGTCACCAAACCCCCAGGGTATCACCCCAGGGACAGCCCTCAGTTGTCTCCTGTCACCTACGATGTCCTGCCCATTGCTTCTGTTCTCATTCCTTCTCCCTAACAGAATCTGCAAAGAAGGAAGATTGAATCCATTTGGAATGGCTCCTTCCATCGAAGGCCATCAAATACACCCCCAGCTGCTGTGTGAGAAATCTCCAACAAGCCTTACCTACTGCAGATAAAAAGCAAGGGCAAGAGGAAGCCCTGAAGATGTTGGAAGAGAAGTTACTGTAGCTCAGCAGGCACGTTAGCCAGTGGCAGACAGCTTTGGTCTTCCTGAGCTCCTGGCTTCTCATGCTGGAAGAATGTTCTTAAGAAGAGCTTGAAATGATGAAAAAACAATCAAAGAGCTTTTGGATAAAGGAACTGTTCGCAGAGATGACACTGTGTTTATGTTTCAGAGAGAATTTTAAAACCAACCTCCATGTCCACTCCACCCCACCACCTATCACCAGGCTGGCAGCTACTCAGAAGGAATCATCTGTGGGATTGAGTTGGAGGTGGGGCATCTCTCTTCTGCCTCCTTGGACTCCTATGACTTTCTTGTCTTTACCATCCTGCCACCACAATGTTGGATTCTCCACCATCAGTTGTGCGTCCACCCAGCATGTGACCTCTGGACGCCAGAAGCCATTGATCGTCCCTCCCCCTTGGCCACTGTCACGAGTCCTCCTCTCCTGGGCGTTGTCCCCTTCTTCATTCAGGCATTGACTACTCAGTTTTCATTGTACACTGATCATTCTGCTAAAGGCTGGAGGAAAAATAAAATAATGAAAATGTCCTCCAGAATCTCTGCTCTCATAGTGCTGGAGAAGAAGAGAAAGTGAACAGACACTTCACCCGAGGAGAAGTGCAAGGTGCTGTGGGAGCTCACAGCCACCTGCGTGTCAGGAAGAAAAGGCCACAGACAACACAGTTCAGATGTCGACAGAGCCCGTGAGTGTGCAGGGATGGATTTCATAATCATTTGACTCAATGACAGGCAAAGATGCACTTTGTTTTCATGAAATTTAATTAAATTCAGGGCAACTCTTTTGTGATGTTGTATGTGACAAAGTTAAGACCAAAATATATTCTTCCTGAGAACCATGCATTTCTCTGAGCACAAATCTCGCGTTTCTACAGAAGGACTTTAGCTTCAGTTGCTTGTTTGATTGTCCTAGGTCCCAAGGTGATAAGATAGGAATTATTGGGAACAAATTTGCCTACAGGTCCCTACCAAGGTTGTTAAAACCATACATTCTGTACAGACTATTTTGCATTTTTCCAGTGATATATGCTCTACCAGTTGTGCTATTTTTGAAATAAATTCCAGGTAAAAAAATAGTAAGGAATTAGTGATTTTATACTTTTGAGTTACTCTGCCCTCTTTCCCTCTCTTATGACAGAAAATGAAAAGTTAACTCTCTTCTAACTAAGGGAGCATGTTTTCGGTTACCCCCTTTCTTAAAAACTGAAAACATATTGAGATATGCCTACAGTTCACTCCACAGTAAACTTAAAAACAGAAAGGACTGGCCCTTCCCATGTATATCCTCTCATTAGTACAGCCATACCCAGGCTTCCACATGGATCACTGAGAGAAATTCAAGAGAAGAGCCTTCTTGCTATCCCACGACCTCAGTTTGTATTCAGCCTGAACAAGAGATGTTGGTCCTGGGAAAATCCAGGTAGAGAGCTGCTTGTGAGAGGAAAAGTCCCTCCAGCCAGCCATGACCAAAGCAAGAGGGATGTTGGTCAAGAGACCCAAAGACAAGTTTTCCAGGTTGTTGAGGCTTCAGGGAAACCAGTAACATAGTTAGGCATCAAGACAAGAATAACAAGACAAGGTAACAGAACAGGCCATGGATTTCCAAGTATATGTAAGGTGCAGATGACTGATAGTGACACCGAGGTAAAGGTAGCTTGCTGAACTCTGGAAAACAGGGGTATAAACCAGAACTCCTGAGCATGCTCTGCTTGTGTGCCCATCCTCTAGACTCAGGGTGACAACTGGCCTCTCCCAACTCCCCACTCCATGGAGTAAGCATAGAGTCAGTTGCATTCCGAAGGCCATGTGGTCCTCATTACTTACTACCACTCTTTTCCAGGCCTTTGCCAAGCTATAAAATTTTTTTAAAAATCCAGATAAACACAGGCTCCTAGTTATTTGTGGAAGCTCAGAGCCTCTTTAAAGAATGATGAACAAATTATTTCCTTGCTCAACTCCACAAAACTCTCTAGCTATGTCACATTTCAGGATTGAAAACTATAAGATGTATGAGCAGTTGAGCTAGGCTTTGATGTGTGCCTTCTAAACAGTAAAAGTTTACAATCCACCTGCCCAGAGAGAATGTTGAGATTTTGGATGGGGAACAGAACTAGTGATGGTTCACTAAACCACAGGTCACAGAACATGTGGCTGTACCCCAAACCAATTTACATTTTACCACTTCGGGACAGGAAATAGAAAAATAACTGCAATTGTAGCATTAAACCCATTTTACATATGATTCCTTCAAGTTCACACAGCTGGTGTTATGAGCTCAAACTTTAAATCTAGATCCAAAAACTAAGTATCTACCACATGCTATGTCCAAAGAAAAGTCTTCCCAGGAGGTACAGGAAGAGGGGAAAGGAAGAGGCTCATTTCCGGAGGTTTTTAATATAGGGATATTAGGATTTCACAGAATTTCAAAAATGAAGCTGAAGCCTTGGGTAGAGTGTTTGATTCTTTGGAAGTCAAGCTGAGATAACGGGAAACACTAAATTTGCCTTACAAAAAATCCCTTGTTTGGCTTTTTCGAAGTCCATGTTTTTCAAGTAAAATGGTATGTTCGCAGCATTTTTGCTTTGCCGATTCCGAATGATCCTACTACAACAGCAGCTCAGAGCATGCTGGGAAGAGGCAGAGGTCCAGGGTATGCCCAGTGACCCGGTGTCACCTCTGTCCCAACCAGCACCTGCTACTACTGAAGCTAGAGAGTAGTTGGTCTCCTTCCAAACCATATGATAATTAAGAGAAGATGCATTTTTAGGCTGCTGTGGTCTGGTGTTTCCCTAACAGCTTTTGAAAGCTGTCAGAGCTTTGCCAAACCTCTGGCAAAGATAGAGAGAAGGAGCCAACTATATATTGGTTGAGTGACTATGATAGACTAGGCACTAGGCTAAGTGATCCATGTATTTAGTGACACTACAGTCTGAAGCATCTGATTTCAACTTGTTTTTTCCATAATGGGATCAAACTCAGGACCTTGCACTTGCCAGGCAGGGGCAGCATCGCCGCTGACTCCAGCTTCTGTTGTTAGTCTACTACAGCAATTCTTATCAGCCTCTGGATTTATCTTGTGCTTTAGATTCTAATTCCTTCCAAATTCAGCACATGTATCTTTTCTTTTAAATGTTCCTCAACAAGCAATTTATGAATGTTGTTGTCTGTGCATTGTAACTGACCCATTGGAAGTTCAGAAATTGAATGAATATAAGGGAATGTTTATAGCTATTGAGAGATATATTTTTTTGAGACAAGGTCTCGCTTTTGTAGTTCAGGCTGTCCCTGAGCTCTGCCTCAAACTCACAGCAATCCTCCTGCCTCTGCCTCCCAAGCAGTGGGATGACAGGCGTGAGCCACCATGTCCGGCACTGTGGTATGTGGTACTAATTGCTGGTGGGCATGAGTCTCCATGCCCAGCATTGTTGTATGTGGTTACTGGGGATCAAACCCAGGCCCTTGTGCTTGCAAGGGAGGCACTGGATCCACTGAGCTAAATCCCCGGCCCTGAGGGATAATTTTTTTGTAATGCATCAAATAACAAAATACTTGGGTCGATAGTACAATTTTCATTTTATTTTCCTAGGAACTCATTTTTATTGTGGTTTACAGAAACATCAGTATATAGTAAATTTGAAACAAAAGAAATAACAACTTCTTCTTCATTTTAAGTTAGAGAAGAACCATTCCCAAGTTAGAGAGATATTTGAAAATAGAAACATCTTAGTCTGTTCATTAGCCAAATGGCTTGATGCAGCTCTGGATAACTTAGCAATATTCCACCTAAGGGAGAGTTTCTTGGTGAACAGAATTTGGAAGTTATGAAACCAGCCATTTCATGCATCTCAGATCTGCCAAGGGGCGATTGTGCAAAGCAGTTTAAAGCATGGGCACTTGGTCAGAGACAATTCGTTTTTAATCACGTGTCTACAACTAAACCGCTGTATGATCTTGAGCAAGGCCCTTAGTTTTGCTATCATTAATCTCTGCCACTATAAAAATACATGTAGGGAAATCTAAATCAAAAGTACCATGAGATTCTATTTCACACCCATTAGAGTATTTGTCAGAAAAAATGAAAAGTAATTTGCCGATAAGGGTGCAGAGAAATTGCAATCCTAGTGAATTATTGCAGGACGGTAAATACATGTGTATGGAAAACAATATGGCAATTCTTCAAAAAGTCAAATGTGGGATTATCATGGATCTATCATTTCTACTTTTAGGTACTGTATATATGCAAAGAAATTGAAAGTTAGGATGCATACAGACACTTACACACCAATATTCGCAATAGCCAAAGGTGGAAGCAACCTAAGTGTCCAACAACACATGCATGCATAAGAAAAGAAAGGGTAGAATATAAACAAGGAAATACTATTCAGGAGGTAGCAAGACCTGTCTCTCAGATTGTGAGGGTATGAGAAGGGACCCAGAGGTGTGGCCTCAGTGAAAGCATTTGATAAACATTCAGTTTTACCATTAAGTTTTAAGCTGGAATTTAGTTCTTAGCGTCCTTTTTAGCATTTATTCTTTGAGATAATATTTAACACATGAAAGACAGAGGTAGGAGTTGTGGGTATGGCTATAGATTGGGGGAGGCACCACTTGCCAAGAGCAAGTGTGATTCAGTTGGAAAACTGGGTTGGTTGCTCATATTTCCTGTGTTCTTTACATTTAATGCACTCCATTAGAGATAAATCAACCTCATTTCTCCACCAATGAGAAAGAAGGCATGGCAATATTTCCAAAGGAAACATTAAGCTCTAAAACTGCATAATTCATTTACGTTAAAGAGAACAAGGTTAATTTTCAGAGTATTGCCCAGAGTTTCCTATCTATTGAGTCAATGGACTGGGGTTACTGTGTGTATCTTCTAATCTTCTGCCTAGGTAGGAGTGTAAGTGCTGCATCTCAAAGAGCCCCTAGGCTGAACATGGGACTTTGGGCACGCTGAAAGTGATTCACCCCATGGGAACATTAACACCCCTCAGGGGATCTCAGGACCAGCACAAACCTGCCATCAAAGCCACCAGGGCTGCTCTGCAGTGTGTGGGTTATAATACTGAGTCTGTTGCTTTCATTAGTAATGATCTAGAGAGTTCTAAGGGACCAAAAGCCAATTTGCTATTATGGTTTTTGGAGCCAAGGATCGTGTCCCTATCATGGACTCCTGTCCTCGCAGTGCTGGGAGCCACTTGAAACCTGGGGAAAACCAAAGATTCCCAAGAACCCCAGGGATATACTAAAGGTGGCCACACAGAACATCAGCGTCGATGATGAAACTGACAAAGGCACATGATTCTCAGGACAGGCTGAAGAAAGAGGTCCCTGAGGGGATTAGCTCTAGTTTTAAGTCTTCTAAAAGAAGAGGAGCCCCGATGAATCAGGCTACCAGAGAAAGATCATTCTGGTACTTTTAGTTCACTCTTTTCCATTTATAGATAAGAAGTCTAAGGACCAGAATAAAAATGAACATAGCAATTGAGGGGACACTTGGATTAGAATGCAGGGTCCTTCTTTGGTGTCATGTTTTGCTTCTTCTTCCCCATCCTGCAGACCTAATACCAGTCCCCAAGTCCTTCGAAAGAACTTTTCTACTTCCTGTCTCTATCAGTGTGCCAAACCTGTGTGCCTCATATAAAGAAGACTATGCTGCATATTTTTTTGTGTGTGTAGCTGGCTTATTTCTCTTACCAAAATATTTTAAGGGTTTTATTTATTTATTTATTTTTGGAGGGGTTCATACTCAGGACCCAGTGCTTGCTAGGCAGGCGGTATGCCACTGAGCTACATCCCTGGCTCAGTATTTCTTTTCTTTCTTTTTTTTTTTTTTTTTTTTTTTTTTTTTTTTTTTTTTTTTTTTTTTTTTTTTTTGAGACAGGGTCTCCCTTTGTGGTTCAGGCTGAGCTCAGCTTCAAACTCACATCACAGCAATCCTCCTGCCTCTGCCTCCCGAGTGCTGGAATTACAGGCGTGAGCCATCACACCTGGCACTGTGGTATGTGGTACTGGTTGCTGCTGGGCGTTAGTCTCCACACCCAGTATTGTTATGTGGTTTCCGGGTATTGAACCCGGGTCCTTGCGCTTGCAAAACAGGCGCCGGAACCACTGAGCTAACTCCCTGGCCCATGGCTCAGTATTTCTAAGTTTTATATATGTTGCATGTGTCAGAATTTCTTACCTTTTTCAACAGTACATTTTCTTCACCCATCCCCCAGTCAAAGGACATTTAAATAGCTCCTACTTTCTGACTGTTGTCAATAATGTTGCCGTATTTACACTGATGCACAAATGATCTCTTCATGCCCTTGCTTTCCATTATTTTGTGTCTCAATCTATTTTTAAGTCTTGAAAAAACACTATATTGTTTTCTGAACTGGTAGCACTATTTTATATTCCCACCAAGGGGGGTGTCAATTTCCCTGCACCCTCGATTTCTTTGCATCCTCACCCACACTTGTTATTTCCTGGTGTTGGAATAGTGGACATCATGACAGGTGTGAGGTCCTAGCCTTCTGTGTTGTCAACGAGAAGCTCCTTGCTGCTGTATGTGGCCCAGGCCTGGCAGCAGTTAGATATTCAGCACAAGATTATCCAGTGAGTGGAGAGCCTGACAAAATGTGCCCTGGCTGTGTCATGGGCAGGTCATCTCTCTCAGTACCACCGCGGCACTCACTTTCATCAAGTGAAGAAATATTTAGGACCATTGCTGACAAATGTGCTTGGCCTCAAAAGGTCAGTATTTCTAAGGTATCAAGAAAGAAATTGGATGATGCCCCAAAGGGAAACTTGGACTGCTTCATTCTCTTTGCTCTTCCATAGGTTTTCTAAGGGGTAAGACACTGCAGGGAGTGGGATAATCCTTACAACATGTTGCTTTCTAGTTTACAAAGCTCTGCCACAAAATTTTTCTCAGAAAATGCCCACCATGTGCAGAAGTGACTAAAATTCCCCTTTGGTGAGCTAATGTACTAGTACTAGAATTTTGTTTTAGGAAACATCTCTATAAAGTGTATTAACTATATTAATTTTAAACATACAGCTTCAGATATTTTCACATGTAAATACACAGATAGAATCACTTCCTAGATCAAATACAGAGTTACTCCTAACAACCCAAAAAATCTCCTCACATCCCTTGTCCCTTGTACTGCTCAACTTTCTGTGTTAGGACAAAATATCTGACATGAGTAACTTCAAGGTACAGAGGCTCATCTGGGCTCAGATTTCACTTCCAGGTCAGCTGTCTCCAAAGCAGGATCATCCTGGTGGAGGAAAACTGCTCAATTAATGGCACCTGAGAGGCCAAGAAAATAGAGTCTGCTAGGAAAGACCCAGAGACCAGATACACTTCTCAAGTCATGCCTGCAGACACACCCAGACACTCCTAGAAGTGTGCTTTTCTGATCTAGCTGACTCTAAACAATCAAGTTGATGGTGAAGATGAATCATCATATCCTTTCCTAGTCAGAGAACAGCCTTCCCCCATGCACAGGGAGTTCTTGAACTTCATAAAAGTGGGATTTACATTCTTCCTTTTTGTATTTTGCACTTTTTATTGCTTGACAATTTGTGAGAGATTTATCTGTTTTATTGCATGCATTGATATTTCAGCATTTCTAATTATGTAAGTGGCTTAGTGTGCTTGGCTTATAAATAAGGAACTTCATTTTCACAGTCTAGGCAGCTTGGAATTTGAGGTCAAGATACAGCAGAGGTGGATTCTGATGAGCAATCGCTTTCTGGTTGCTAGATGGCTCTTTTTCACTGTGTTTTCATATGATGAACAAGGTAACAGAGATCTCTGGGACTCCCAAGTGTACTAATACCAAAGGCCCTATTCTCAGCACAATCATATCGGTGATTAGTTTCAACACATGAATTTAAGGGCAGAGAAATAAATATTCAGATCATATCCAGTGGTATTCCAGGTATGACTGTACCATAATTTATATATTAAATTTTCTACTGATGGACATTTGAATTATCCAAATTTAGAGCAACTGTGTATGAAGCTGTGTATTGTTTGGTACCCATCTTTTTCTCCTATGTGTAGATTGTATTCTCTTATGTGTAGATCTCGAGTGACAATGTTGAGTGAAAGAGTAAGCACATCCTTGATCAAGTGGATATTGCCCGATAGTTTCCCAAAGCAATTGTACAGATTTTAATTCCCTGGTGTGTTTTAAAAAATGGTATGATTGAACATACAGTCAAATAGAGATAATAATAGCTTTATACAGCTATAGATTCTCATCTACCTGAGGAGATAATGTGGAACTTCCACAAAAACTTGTAATTAAAATGTTAATCACAGCTTCTATGGATGTAGTTGTAAATTTTAGAAATGACCAAGCCAGTAAAATTATTGACTGTTATTAACCACCTAGAAAATGTGGTTGTACTGTTGCTCTCCACTTCCACCAGATTTTTAGTTATGGGGGAAATGTTCTTTTAAAATTTGAGATTAAGTGAAATTAATTTCTCAGGATGGATGCAACATTTCCTTCCTAAAGGGATCTCACCTCTACTGACTTACCCAGAAAACAGGCTTTGGAAAAGTGAGTTTGAATATTAAGACTTTCTCTTGGTGGTGAGATACAGGTGCCAGGAACTTTGTTCTTATCAATTCCAAAATTAGAATATATTGCTCTGTAATCAGATAAAAGTAAAAGTGTATGCAAAACGACAAAGTCTTAATTTGCTAACTCACTGTATATGAAATAATACAAAAATGGCTGCATTTCCCCGCTGTCCTATTTATTTTTAATTCTGCTGTCAGCTTGAGTTGAACCAAGAGGCTAGATGCAAGTACACCAAAGCATTCACTGAGGTTCTTTGCAATTTTTTTGTACTTTCCAAATGGTCTCTAGTAAGCCAGTATTCCTTTCATGATTGGAAAACAAAGACTACATCTCAAAACTTTTTGTTGAAAAGTAGGATGTAGAGAATGAGCTCCCTCCTTCACATCAGAACTGAGAGGACTTTGTCTTGCCTATGGGATCAGGCCGTAGCGAGCTATTTTTGTCGGAGACATCCCACAACCGGCTGAACTCAGCCACATTGTGTGCATGTTCCACATCTTACGGGCTATTTTTCAAATGTGTAGATGATTGGGGAAACCCCAGTGGTCTTGACTAGAAGAGGCTTGTCCTTCATTTCTAAGGTAAATGTAATGCACATGTATTAACTGCCTCTTTTCAGTCATCTCCCTTTGAAGTGGGCTTGCCCCTGAGCTGAATGTAAGGTTCCCTGCCGCTGCCTTGGTCTCCCGAAATCACTAACTGTGGCTGCTTGGTGGTCGAAACGCAAACAGTGGGTGGAGGGTGCTGCCCGATGTACTCATTCAGCAGATTCCAATAAGGAAGCCATTTTGTTTCAGGCCCACGGGGTACCGCACAGGCCTCTGCTGATGAAGAGTTCTCAGATGACTGCCAAAGACGGAGGAGTAAACCGGTAAATAAATAGCACGTGACAGGCTTAATTAGAACGCGAGATAGGCGTCCTGAGACCACAGCCAGAGACCGAAGCACTCAGGAAAATCCCCTGTGGTCAGTGTTTGCAGTGGAGAGCACAGTGCCCTGGTCCTTTCTTTCTGTCCCACTCCATCTGCCCTTTAGGTCACATCTGTCACTTGGCACACTGTCCCTGCTCACATCATCTTGTGAATACATCATGCTGCCGCAGAGCCCCAGCAGTGGTGGCGCCTCGGCTCCCTCTGCCCTATCACTCGTGTCTAGTGTCCCAGACAAAGCTTAGCCCGGTGCTGCGGCAGCTCCGGAATTTCTACTGAGGCGCTCTTTGGAAACAACCAAGTGCGTGGAGTGAGAGGAAGTACTGAGACTCAGTCTCATCGCGAGCTCTGTGCTTCTTATTTAATGACAGCAAGTTTATTCGGCGTGGCTTTGCTGGACAGACCATGAAACATTAGGAAAAAGCAGGCTACTCTTGTGATACCACTATCCCATAGACCCTTAGAAGTCGGGAGGGAGGGGAATAAAGAAGTGAAGAAAAGACTCAAGGGTTAAAAAGAAACCGGAATCAAAGCTTGTATGGGGTTGGGGGAGGCGTTGTGGGGAGGGCAAGGGAATGGGAAAAAATGAGAATCGAGATACATCATGTTGAGGCGCAAATTCTCAATGTTGCATGCGATTGTGGTGCGTCTCTAAAATGTACCAATAAACTCAATAAAGGAAAAAAAAAAAAGGCCAAGCATTTATCTTAAACTTCGAATAATTGAAAAATAAAGCAGCACCAGAAAGAGATTATGAAAATTACGCTGCATTTTAAATCTTTGCATGTGTAACTTGGACAGTACGTTCCAGCAGTGGGGTACACACTTAAATTGAGTGGCAAGTTATTTCGCTCAGTGTTGTAGGGAACTCCATGTGGAGCGCATTCGTTAACCTTCAACCTGCCCACGTGAGACCCAGGCCAGCTGGTCCCCGAGCCCCACCCTCACCTCATGGGCTGTCCGTCAGCTCCTCCGGCCACAAAGTGGTTTCTCACCACGTGGCTAAATAAGTGCATGAAAAAAGAAGTGAATGCATGAAGTCCTAATTTTTTGAACATCAGCCTCTGCCCGGGTGTTGTGGCTTTTGAAGTCTGCCAGCCTCTCTTTCTCCTGTCTGCCACTCATGCCCTCCTTCACCCAGAATGATATCATACAGACACAAGTACTGGCAGAGAATTAAGGCTGCAAAGGGGGAAAAGAGTAGACAGCTGAGTCTTCACACCTTTCGATTTCTTTGAGCATTTTGGCATCTGGTTTGCCATGACTCCTCCCTTCCAAGGTACACAGAGTTTTTAAAATTGGATTTATTGGTATATTTTATACATACAATATGATGACATTCAACATTGAAAACTTGTATCTGTACGTGACACATCTTGATTCTCATTTTTTTCCCTTTCCCCTGCCCTCCCTACAACCTCACCTCTTACGTACATAAGCTTTGTTTCTTTTTTTATTATGAAGTTTTTCTTTCCCTTGTTTACTTTCCTTTCCCCATGCTTTCCCTTTTTCTTCTGCATGTTTTCTTCCTCTGAAACGCCTATCATTTCAATATCATCTTGCTGGTGCTTGTGTCCACCTTGCCATTTATTCCAAGTATAGGTGGAAATCAGAGGTTACACATGTTTCAGCATAAACAAGGCAGTTGAAAATTCAGAAATAAAACCATACAGTGTATCTATAAGGTGTGCAGAGGAGGGACGTTGTCTCAAATGCTGTCTCTGCAGTAATTTATGTGAGAGCCACTACTTCCTGGTCTCTCCTAGGCCTTACCCTGCTGGGGAGAGGAAATCCAGAGCTGCGCCAAGAGGGAGTCCAAAGTTGAAATTGGCTGAGGGATGAGGCGTCCGATCTGGCGCTGACCTGCTTCTCCTGCACATTCACTGTGGCTGCTGCTCTGCAGCCAAACTGATTCCTCCCTTGAGGAGCATCCAAACCTTTAGTGCTGGTCTTTGCTCACAAAATCTCCCTGCATTTCCACTCTCCACTTTCATTGGAACCCGGGTGTGACTGGGTCTAAGGAAAACTTGAAGATGAATGGTCAGTCTGAAGATACACACTCTCTGGTCCTATATTAATTTTCTAGGGCTGCCAGAACAATATAGGACAATTTCAGTGGTTAAAAATACAAAAAACAAACAAACAAAGCAGCCCTTATTCTTTTACAGCCTTGGGAGCCAGATTCTGAGATCAAGTTGTCACAGGACCACACTTTCTCGCTGAGAACAGGACCCTTTCCCTGGCTCTTCAGAGCTTCTGGTACCAGTGGCAGCTTCAGTGTTTGTGGGCTAGTGGTGGCATTGCTCCCATCTCTCCTCTGTTGTCTCTGGCCTTGTGTCTCTCAGTGTCTTCATGTGCCAATCTACTCTTATTATAGGCTCAGGCGCATTACGAATCCACCCAGCAGACCTCATCTCAACTTGACTCCATTTGCAAAGACTTTATTTCCACATCAGGTCAAATCACAGGTGCAAGGGGTTTAGATCTTAGTATATTATTTTAGAAGAACTAATTCGATCCATAACAGTTCTTAATCACTTGCGAGCCTCAGAATCACATCCCTGGTGAATGATCCTTGATGCTTCCAGCAGATAGAGCCATTCCTTCCTCGTCTCTCCCAGGAATCAGTCTCCGTCACGTCTTATTGTGCTACATAGATGTGATAATCGGGAAAAAAATGACCAAGAAAAATGGGTAGTGGAAAAATGAATGCCTGGAGAAGGAAATGCTAATTTGAGGCCATGGTTCCTACTCCATGCTGTGCACAGCTTGCCTCAGACTGCAGCTTCTCTGTGTTTACCCTTTGGTTGAAACTCATGACAGCTGCCCGAGAAGGGTCTGACTCATGCTTCGCTTGGGACTGCGTTGCATGCTCTGCATGATTTCTCAGGGTCCTGCTGAATCCAGAAAGCAGGCTCCTCAAGAGTGGCAGGGGTGTCAATTCAAAAATGGGCATCTGAAATGAACAGATATTTTTCATAGGAAGAAGTAAGAGCAGCTAAGAAGCATATGAAGAAATGCTCAACATCATTAGTCATTTGAGAGATGCAGATGAAAACAACATTGAGATTTCATCTCACTCCACATAGAATGGCTGCCATTTCAGAATCAGCCAACGGCAAATGTTGGTGAGGATGCGGAGAAGAAGGAACCCTTCTCCACTGTTGATGGGACTGTAGACTTGTACAACCCCTGTAGAGATCAGTTTGGAGAATCCTCAAAAAGCTAGGATTGGAGGTCCCATTTGACCCGGCCATTGCCCTGCTAGGTATATACATGCAAGAATTAAAGGACTCATATCACAGTGACATATGTGCACCTATGTTTATAGCAGCCCAATTTGTGATTGCTACGTCTTGGAAACAACCCAAGTGTCTATCAGCTGGAGACTGGATAAAAAAGCTGTGGTTCTTCCACAGAATGGAGTATTACTCTGCCATAAAAATGATAAGTTTGAATCATTTCTACTTAAATGGACATACCTTGAGGATATCCTAATAAGTGAAATAAATAGGGCACAGATAGATACATATCGCATTTTTTCTCTGGTATGAGAAAATAAAGATGTAAATGAGTTCGAGAATTGTATGTTATATATTGTGAAATAGAAAATGCTCAATGTAAAATAGGGTGAAGGGGGAAAAATGATGAGACTGTAACAAAAAAGTAAGGGAACAAATTTTATGTATATGGGGGGGGTGGTAGGGTGGGTAAGGCTATGGGCAAAAATGAGGATTAAGTTGTGTCTTATACTGGTACAAATCCCCATTGTGGAATGAAATCATGATGTGTATATGTAATGTACCAATAAAGGTTAAAAAATTAAAAAAACAAAAAAAGAGCGGCACGGGTGTGTGGCTTGGCTGAGGCAGCTCCACTTCCTTCTCCCACCCTGGTATCTGTAGCTCTGTGCTGCATCCTAGTTGGCAAGCCCAGACTACTTCCCCACCTCCATTCCTAAGCCACATCAGTGGGCAAAGACGAATGCCTTGAACCTTGTCGCTGCTACTGGATAGTGTCTGAGGCTGCTTTGCTGCCTCTTTGGCAATCAGGACCAGGTAGTCTAGGGAGAATTCTAGGTACCCATAAAGCCTCCAAGTCTCAGCAGTTGGTTTAGTCTTGGCTAAAGGCAGGAGGGTTTATCATTTCTAAATATGCCGGAATGAGATACACTTGTGTTTCAAATCTCAGCTCTGTTCTTGAGGCAAAACTCTGATGTTAAGCAAAGTCACAAAATTTTCTAAACCTCCATGGTTAATCTTTTTTTTTTTTTAGGTTTTTTGAGACAGGGTCTCTCTTTGTGGTTCAGGCTGGCCCTGAGCTCAGCCTCAAACTCACATCACAATCCTCCTGCCTCTGCCTCCCGAGTGCTGGGATTACAGGCGTGAGCCACCACGCCCGGCACTGTGCTATGTGGTACTGGTTGCTGCTGGGTGTGGGTCTCCACACCCAGTATTGGTATGTGGTTACCGAGGAATCGAACCCGGGTCCTTGCGCTTGCAAGACAGGCGCCGGAACCACTGAGCTAACTCCCCGGCCCTCCATGGTTAATCTTATGTTCAGAATGAGTTCAATGGTAACTTCCTCAAAGCATTGTTGGAAGGCAGCTCATGGTTAGCTGTGGTGTTCTGGAATCAGGAAGCCTACATTCAAAGTCAGACTATCACTTGGAAACTTGGAAGAAATCACATATCCCATCAAGCTTCAGCTTCAGCTTCAGCTATTACTCAGCACAACTATGTTCATTTCCCATTTCATCAGGTTATCATAAGCCGAGTGACTTATATACAAAAATGATTGCTTATAGAAGTCGGAAGTCAGTTTCACCAGGCTGAAGCTGAGGTTTCCAAGGACTTTTCTTCCTTCAGATTTGGCAGAGAACCCATTTCCTGGTCTTTTTTGGGTGCTAGAGCTATATTTCTAGACAGTGTCCAGTTGACTCATTTTCAAAGACAGAAATGCCCTGAGCGTCTTCAAATCACCTCTTCCATTATCACATGACTTTCAGTCTTTTTTGTGAAATAATCATTTGCCTCCCTTTTATAATGACACTCATGATTGCACCACAAAACCTGCTGAGATAACTCAGTTGACCTCCTTGCCTCTAAATACTTAACTGAATCATAATTATGACATCTCTTACTTTATGAGGTAATAGTCAAAGATCCAAACATTAGACCCAAGCTATCTTTGAGAACCATTGTTGGGTCTACCACAATGACATTATCAAGAAAGCAAAATAAAACATAATAGGAAACATGGAGATATATCTTTTGCAAAATGGAAAGGGAACCAGGAGTTGGAGGGAGGGAGAGAAGGGAAGAGGATAAAAATAATTAATATCTGTTACATACATTTACCAAGAAATGTTATCATTATTTACAATAAATATATAGCAATAGAAATAAAACTGAAAAAAAGATTATGTAACCACCATTGTAATCTGTACAGATGCTTCAGAATGACTGTTTGTTTTTCTACCTCACAAGAAGGGCAGAGGCCACTCAGAGAGTTCAGATTAGCAGCTAGCCTGATCTAAGAACCAAGTGGAACTATTTTTATATTTTAAAACCCAGGCATATTGCTAAATGTCAGTCTTGCTATTAGTTAATCCTTCCAGGAGTAATTCTAATGATTAAATTATACCCATTTCAAGAGTCTTACATCAACTAGGCTCTCTTAGAGGAACAAAGATAACATAAAATCTTCTATATGTGTATACATACACCTTATTTTAAAGGGAGGCTTACAACAGCCCTCTGTAGAGTCGGGCGTGGAAGAATGGAAAATACCATCTGCCCACTGGAGATCTAAGGGTCTATTAAAAGTTGAAGACCTAGAGCTTACTACAGAGTCCCATGCAAGTCCATATTAGAAAGCCAAAGAATCTCCACTGGAAGGCTGAAGAGGCTGCGCTGGAAGCTAGAGACGAACAGTCTCCAACGCTCCTGGCAAAGACTGGAGCACTCCAAAGGAGTGAGGTCTGCTTCTTTCTCTTTCTTCCATCCAGGCTACAATCTAGTGATTGGTCCTCCTCACATCCAGAGCATATCTTCTTGTCTCCTGTATATATAATTACACATACCCAGCACTGGGCTAAACCAATCAGCTAGGTGTTTCTTTTTCAAGGTGATACCACAGTTAACTATAACAAGGCTTAAGCACAATGCCTGGCATTTAATAAGGGCTCAGTACATGCTAGCTATTAATATTATTAATGATGAGATGATACCACACAGGGGACTAAACTCTGTTCTGAGCAGATTAATTCCACCATGTCTTGAGGCTGTTTCTTAGTTACTTTCTTCACTGTTAAAACAAGATATCTTACACTCAAAGGTACAGAAGGAAAGGTTTATTGCAGGTCATAGTTTTTAAAGGTTTTGGTTCACAGGTGATGGGCTCCAAGAAAGGTGGTGCATCAGAAGATAAAGAGTTTATGGCAAGCAGAAGGCAGCAAGAAGCAAAGTATTGAAACAACAAGCCCAATAGCAGCCTTCATTCTACCTCTTATAATCTATCCAGGGTATTACACCCTTAGGACAGGAAACTGTTACACCTGAGATGGTCCTTCCCATTATCCACAACTTGAACTATGCCAACCCGATCAGTAAACTAAGTTAGTTATCACACACTTTTGATCTTAGCATTGCATACATACTTAATCCCCACATCACACTCTAGGTCCAGCCAACCTGAGAAAAATTCACCTAGATCACATGAAGCTTTGGGGGAACAAAGCTGTTCTTCAGGCAGCATATCTGAACAGCATGCCTTGTGTTTCTTCAGGCAGCATATCTGAGTTCTTCCCCTTTTGAGTTGGAGTCCTCTCCTGCCCTCTCAACTTGTACCTTTGTGGCTTCTCCAGATTTAGGACTTTATCTTACTTATCTGCTGCCTTAATCAAAAGTTTGGTCAGTTCCCCCTTACAGCACCCCCGAGCTGGCCCAAGGAATAAAGCCCCCCTTCTTCATCTACACATGATGAGTTGAGGCCAAGAATGCACTGGACGCTTCCAAAGGCCTGGGAGGTAGCCAAGAATCCCGAGTCTGCAGCATGTGCACTGGAGCCAGGCTCTGGCAGCTGCAAGGAGTTGTCTGTTGGAGACTACATTACTCTGAGCTGATTGGCAGAGCCTGCATAAGAGCTCCAGGCAATACCCATTCTTGTGAGCTGAGTGTGAACTTACTCTAAATCCAACTTGAACTTCTCACAAACCTCAGTAGATACAGCCCTAGTGAATTCTCTGTACAAGGAGAAACTTCTCAGGGTTTCCTCAGTATTGATGAACAATTAATGTTTCAATTTTAGCTTCTTTTTAAAAAATCATCTCTTCAGTTTTGTTTTTCCATGCAATACTTCTGAATGCCAATCCTGGATCAGAAGCTTAACTACACTCTGAAAACCCAAATTCGAAGGGCATTATTTATTAAATGCTTATTATGTGCTGGCAAGAGAGCTTTCATTAACCTTTCAATTGTAATAAGATACAAAAGTTGAGGTTAAATTCAGGTTAAGTAACAGTTAAATAGTACTTCCAACATTTCACCTAGAGATGACTTCTTGTCAGCCCGCATCTCCATCTCATAGTTTCTGAGGATGAAAAACTGCTCTCGGAAGGTTCTTCTCCAGTGGGAGATGTTCTTATTCCCTCGAGGGAAGCATGGAAAACAGAACACCTTTCCCGTGCCAGATGACAAGAGTCAATACAGTTCCTGGAGGTGGTACTTCAACCCGGCACTGTGTACGTGGGCACACTGAGTCACTGTTAGTTTTCTGTAGCTGGTAAAAAATAACTTTGGCTCAGGACTTCAGAAGTTTTAGTTCATAGTAAGCTATTGTTTTAGGCTTGTCATGGAGCAGGATATTATGGTGGAAGGGCCACCCCATGTAGTCATGAAGCAGAGCAAAGAAAGAGTCAGAGAAGGAAGCAGCTGAGGACAAGAATGGACCTTTGGATTAGATTCCTGTGACTCACTTTCTCCAACAGGGCTCCACTGGGCAGCACATTCATTGGTCGACCGATCCACGGTGAGATCAGTGCCTTGTGATCCAACCATCTCTCTAGGCCCTACATCCAAACTGAAGATGTTACACTGAAGATCAAGCTCTCAGTGCATGATTCTTTGGGGGGTATTTCACATTTAAACCACAATTGTCTCTAAACAGGATACAGGCCTCACATTGAGTATACAGAAGGCCCAGGCTCAGAGCTCAGTGTCCTCCCACCCAGCCACAAGCTCTTCCCCACTCTCCCTTTCTACCTCAATGGTCCTGGGAAGGGGATGAGTCAGGATTAGGGTTGTCAGATTTCACAAAAAGCAAAACAGGGTACCCAGCTCAACCTGAATTTTAGTTAAGCAATTAAATTACATTTATGTACATTCCAAGTAACATTTAGGACATATTCACACCCAAAATATTAATCGTACATGTGGAATTCAAAATTAAGTACATATGCCTGAGATGGATCCTCAGAGCAGTCAAGGCTTTGGAAAGGGGCTTAAAGTAAGCAGTCCTGGGTGAAGGGTGAACAATGTCAAGCTTTGTTTGACTTCTCACTGATTACATGGAACTCAAAATGGTCTAAGGAACCAGAGTGAAGGAGAGTGACCTCGATTTTGCAGAGAAGTAACCTGCAGTGTCCGTAGGGTCCTCAGGCCATGGTCACACAGAATTTTCCCACGGAGGAAAAGGGAAGTGGAGAGGTGTGAGAGTTACTGACTAGGCAGCCTCGCTAGCATAAGGAAGCAGCCCAGAGGTGTGAGATTCACCAGGGCAAGAACCTGCAGGAAAAGGGCCTCTCTCAAGGAGAAATGATCACTGGGATTGTGGCCTAGGAATGGCAGAAGCATTGCAAGCAGGAAAAGTATTCACAAATGCCTGCTGCTTTTTAATATCCAGAACTAGCCATCATAGTGTCTGGCTGATTTGCTCTAAAGCAATTTTAAAGAGCAAGGAAAAGAATCCAAGTTTTGACTTTAAAATTTCAAGTTACACAGTGCCATTTTCTAGAATGTGACCTGGACATATTTAGAAAGCATTTCCCAGTTTTTCTCTTTCTAAAACAGAACTCACAGAGCTGTTATTCAAATCAGATAAGAAAATGAGGGTATCGCTTTATGCAGCTCTAGTGAAAGGGCCAGCTCCCCCTGCAGTAAATGCTCAGGAGGCATCTATCAAATGAATGTGGATTTTATATTTCTTCTCTCTCCTCATCAGAAATAGGTCAGGATCTTAAATCCCACTTGTAAACTCAATCCTCTCTCACTGTACCATCCCTTGTTTATTTGCTGGAGAAGGGATAATGGGATGATTTGAGGCTGGGCAGGGACCAGATTTTCATGGAGCCCGGTTTCCCTCATGGTCTGGGGCAGTGAGTCTGGGGACCAAGTTTTGAGGATGGGACCAAGTAAAGGTTATTAGTACTGATACTATGTGGAGAGACAGAAGGGAGGGTGGACATCATGGAGTGCGAGGTTGGGAGGGGGCAGAAGAGAGGAGATGCACTGTTTAATGACCTGGTTATATTCTGCTTACAGTCTGGCATCTTTGGAGACTGAGGCAAATGACTTGAGCTCCCTGCGTTGTTTTCATGGTCTATAAAAGAAAGATCCTATTTAAAGATGAGTTGATCAGATGACTGACTGTCAGAAAACATCCCTGTTATATTCCTGGTATGCGTGATGTATTCACATCCATCATCTTATTTGACTCTCCAGCAGCTCTGAAGGAAGAAAACATATTTTAAACTGAGATTTAATATCATCAGTGATCTTTCCAGAACAGCTGGTTCTCTGCATTCAAAGGTTCTGTGTCCATGAAATCAACCAGACAGGGATCAAAAAAATATTTTTAAAAATTGCATTTCTACTGAACATGTAGTGTTTTTCCTGTCATTACTCCCTACATGACACCATGCTACAACTATTTACAGGGCATGGACATGGGTAATCTAGAAATGATTCAAAGTATATGGGAGGTTATATGTAGGATATGCACAAAGAGGAGAGACTTATGCACCCACAGATCCTGGAAATAATCCTCCACTAATATAGAAAATGGCTTGTCAGCTGCCCATACATGGCACGGCACATTGCTCTTGGCCCAGCTGCTGTCCTCCTGGACTTCGGTGTCCATGGAGCACCTGGGGAGGCCCTGTCATCTTGGAATGCACCAAAAGTGAAGTCTGTCCTCCAGATCTGCCTCCTATGTGTGGGCACCCACAAGCTACTGGGAAACACAAACGGTAAATCACTAACCCTACACTGAGATAGGCAACCACATATACTGTTAAATGACACTGTGTGATAAATAACCAGGTCTCTAAAAGGGGTAAAAACCAGAGGAATTGGGGAAAGTAGTGAAGCAGTAGACCTTCCTGCAGAAGAACACACAGGTCAAGACTTAACATGTGAGTCCAAATTAGTCAGACCCCATGTGAAACATTCTAGCCAGAGAAGAAAACATCTGAAACCCCCAACATAGATGACCACAGAGTTTAGCACAGTAGCTCAGTGGTCCTCAAACCTGGCTTTACCTAAGAGTCACCAGCAGGTTGGTGTTAAAAAGCACCAGTGCCCAGGTCCCGCACGGAGCGATCAAAACAGTTGGTCTGAGGTGGATGTTGGTCAAAAGAATAGTTTTAACCATCCAGATCATTCTAATAGGCAACCAGGCCTGAGAGGCACTGGGTAAGACCTCTTAGAACAAGATAGGAGGTTTTACTCTTCCTCTAATGGGGTGACAGGAAGCAGTTTTAAACAGGTGGGGCAGCCTCAGATTTGCATCTTAAGGATTACTTGCAAAGAGGTCAAAGTAGGGAGGGAAGCTGACAGACTCACATCAGCTCAGGGAAGAGCTGTGGAGGCTGATTGGGGGAGGGGAGGAGGGGGAAATAGCAGATGCAGAGAGAAACTGCTGGCTCCCAAGGCAGCCCTGGGCTGAGAACTGGCAGTGAGAGAAACAGGTATCTGAGACCCTTAGCACCTTAGCAAGCGTGAGGTCAGGCCCACCCAGCCCAGCTTGGAGGATTTCGTACTCCCCCACCCATTCTGCTGTCTTAAATAGGAATGTTCTGTGGCAAACAAGAAGCTTTCTAACATGCTGTGTTTTATTTATTGGCTTATATATTTATTTTCTATTCCAGGACCCCAGTGTTTGCTTTGTAACTGGGAAGAGACACCAAAGCCGTGGCTTCTTCACTCTTAAAAGAGATTTTGGGTCCGGGGAGTTAGCTCAGTGGTTCCGGCGCCTGTCTTGCAAGCGCAAGGGCCTGGGTTCGATTCCCCGGTAACCACATAACAATACTGGGTGTGGAGACCCCACACCACCCAGCAGCAACCAGTACCACATACCACAGTGCCGGGCGTGGTGGCTCACACCTGTAATCAATCCCAGCACTCGGGAGGCAGAGGCAGGAGGATTGTGATGTGAGTTTGAGGCTGAGCTCAGGGCCAGCCTGAACCACAAAGTGAGACCCTGTCTCAAAAAAAAAAAAAAAAAAAAAAAAAAGAGATTTTGAACTGTACTCAGTGAGACACTGCACATAATCTTGCTAAAATAACTTGTCCTACCTGTAACTGTCCTTTTAAGAGAAAAAAGTCTGTGTTTATATTTTGTAAGTAAAATAATTAGCTAGAAAGGCTTCACATGGTATAATTCCACAGATATTACTTCGCTTGCTAGTAACAAAAATAATCAAGTATGTCTCATAAAGATGACTTAATTTCATAAATGAATTGTACCCAAGTAAATATTTACTTCTAAATGCAATTTTGTTGCAAAACCTCTCAAACACTTTCATTAAGCTCGCATGATACATAGGCTGTGTAGTTATTAAGTCATTATTCAAGAGATGATCATTTTTAAATAAAGAGAAACACATGCTTTCAATGCATCCAACACTGATTTAGAGCTACTTACATGCCAGAACTTGAGATGACCACAACTCTCTGATTTCTGGCAGTAACACACACACACACACACACACACACACACACACACACACACACACACACGATTAACACGTTCAAGAGAGAACCAAGATCTCTTCCTTTCTCTTCGTCTCACCACTCCAAATCTGGTCAGTTACTCCTTATTTTTGCGTTGGACTTTACCAACTGATTCCATTTTTGTCACCTTTCAGTCCCATTCCTGCGTAACAGTCGGGTGGATGCGGTAAGGATCAAATCATGTTGGAACACTCACTTGCTTCCTACCTTCCAATGACTCCTAAGGATACCTTAGAAAAAGTCCAAACTCCTTGTAGTGGGTAAGAAAGAGCCTGCACCTTTGTTGCTGCTTACTTTCCCCACCCTCTTGTGCCCTTCCCCTCTGCTCTGTCTTCTGTGAATGCACTGGGCACAGCTTTGTGCTTGTGTCACCAGTGTTCTCACGCCTGGAATGCTGCCACTGCCACACCTTGTCCCAGGCTCTCCCAGAGGCTTTTGCGTGCTTGGTTGTCACAGAGCTCACCAGCTTCACTTCTGAGAGTTTCCCTCCCCTCCACAGAGCCCCATTTTATTTGTTTTTGGACACTTACCTCTCACTGGTTAACATTAGCTTGCTTCTTTGTTAGTTACATTATTTCTGTCCTTCTTTTGACCCCTGTGGATAAATCTTTGCATGACAGGATTTTACTTGGACTTAGCTGGTCTGGGGTCCATCACTGATGTGGAGTAGAGTTTACTGAATAAATAAATTAAGATGTGATCTATGCTATGGAGATCATTAACTTATTAAACTGAAAACCAAGAAATCCAGGACAAGGCCTCACGGAGGGTAAAAGAGCCCTGTATATCCTCCTTTTTAACACTGGCTTCTCCCTTGATTTTTCCAGGATCCTTTTGATTGACTTCCTGACTCTCCCTACTACTTCATTGTCTGCTATGCAGCAAGTATCAGTCCTACATCCTGGTCATTAAGGATAAGAACATTAGCTTCATTAGTCTTTGAAATATTTCCAGTACCAGTTCCTGTGGAGCTCCTCAGCTTTCTTTCTGCCCTCGCTTTGCTCATGTATTTCACTCTGAAAGCCAGATGATAGCAGATCCAGTTACCCTTGCTTGGGGTGCAATAACCTTTGTGTTATTAATGTGAAATTATCCCGATCTCCCATCCAGTCTTCATTTCTTAGTCTGTCTAGGCCCAGGGCTTGTTCAAGGCTCAACTCAGATGATTGCCTTTCTCCTGCCCTCGGCTGTGCTATTGCCTTTGTTTTGCTCCATAAAGGATTGATGTGCACCTGAGTTCCTGTGTTTTGCTTCACTGTGGCTCCATTTTCATCACTAAATCAGAAACCACCAGAGGCAGTCTCATGTTCCTGACCTGCATTATTATCCTTAGCATCTGACACATGCAAAATCAGTAGTCATAGAATTAACAACTGAAATGCGGTATACAATAAAATTCTCAGAAGTAAGCAAGGGGAGAGGACAGGACTGGAGAGGAGGCCAGACTGGCAGAGAAGAGGTGGTGGGTTCCACAAGCCAGTAGGGCAGGTCAACTGTAAGATGAAGTTTTTTTGCAGTCATTACGTGGCAAAGCCTCACTCACACTCTTTATTGCCTCTCTTTATTCAACCTAGCCTCAGTCTTCATGTTTTGCTGAAAAAAATTTGCTGCATTTGATTACAAAGTGCTGTCCTTAGTTATACTGGAGATATTTATAATACACAGTACATGAATTCTATTATTCATTTTTTTTAATCCAAAAAGGATCAAGACTTCAAGCCACATCTGACCCTAGAGTTTTAGATAAAAGATGGTCACAAGAACTTGAGCAGGAATCCAGAAGGCAGAACTGTTTCGACAGGAACACAACGTGCAAGGAAAAAGCAGCCAGTGTGCTTAGGAGCGGTCATTTGTTTGAAATCATCCCAAAGCCAAATGTTTGCTATTATCAGAAGATAACACCAAAAAAATGTTTGGGGCCTGATAAGATCCTCAAATGCCAAGAAGACTAAACTTTGGAAGTGACAAGAAGCCAGTAAAGCATTTTTTAGCAGATAAGCAAGGGCAGGCAAAGTAGGTGTGATATTCTGGAAGCAGCCTGAATCCATCTTAGTTATGTGACATTTAACTACATAGTCCAACCCTCAATTATTTTATCTGAGAAGTAGGGATAATTGCAAATAAAAATCAAATGATGAATGCACATGCACATGTTTTCTACCATGTAAACGTCTTTGGGGTGCAGGTGGGATTCTCAGTGGAGGTGAGAACTAAAGGACAGAGGAGTGGGGCAGAGTTCGGAGATAAGTGTTTCTGTGCTGCATTTGTAGGATGTCTAAGACCAGGGACCACTGGAAATGTGGTTCTAGAAATGGGTAACAGAAAGACAGAAAATGTAAGCTACCTCTACAGAGCTGAGTATGAAAGACTCAAGAATCATGACTTCTTAAAGTAACAGACTAGTTATATAAATGCCCGCCCTAGACTTCCAAAGGGAACAAGGAGCTCTCTAGTTCATTTACATGAACTACGACAGTTGTGTCTCCAAATTTTAGTTTCTTTTGCAGAAGAAGTGAGGAAGTAATAGCTGGAAATATAAACTATTGGAGAAGATATGTTATTAAGAAGTTGAGCAAGCCCTTCAGGCAGAAAACTATTGCTAAGTAAATTGTGTTTTACTGAATAAAGACATTATAGGAAATCACCAGATAATAAGGATATTTTTCTTCAACATAAGCCCTGAGAACTTGCTTTTGTTATAAACTGTGTGTTTTTATTGGGGGGGGCAGTATGGGGAACTGAACTTGGGACCTTGCCCTTGTGAGGCAATCACTGGAACCACTGAGTCATCCTCGGCTCATAAACTGTATTTTACTCTATTAATTTTTTTAAAAAACTATTTTTTGGGGGGCCGGGGATTTAGCTCAGTGGTTCTGGCGCCTGTCTTGCAAGCGCAAGACCCGGGTTCGATTCCCGGTAACCACATACCATACTGGGCATGGAGACTCACGCCCAGCAGCAACCAGTACCACATACCACAGTGCCAGGCATGGTGGCTCATGCCTGTAATCCCAGCACTCGGGAGGCAGAGGCAGGAGGATTGCTGTGATGTGAGTTTGAGGCTGAGCTCAGGGCCAGCCTGAACCACAAAGTGAGACCCTGTTTCAAAAAAACACCTAAAAAAAAAAAAAAAAAAAAAACTTTTTTTTCAAGCTACATCTTTGAAAACATATGGAACTTAACAGGCAATCATAACTACAAGGCCCATTACTTATCAAGCTCCAGCTATTGTACACGTAGAGGCTAAGATCCAAGACGGGAAAGAACCTGCCTCTGGTCGTGCTGTTGTCAGGATAAGAATATGGTCCAGACACTATGAGGACTCATCGCATTATGTGCTGGTCACAATGGCTCACAACTGGACTTAAAGAAGCATATAGTGTTATCAATGGTCAGGTGTTTCTGTCCTTCTCCCTGTATCTTTTGGCTTCCTCTGGCCTCTCACGTGACCAAATTCTACTTGAATGTTTTCAGCCAACTGACAGCTGTCTTCTAAATAGCAGCTCTTTGTCCAGATGTTCACCTCTTGCACATCCAGAATATCCACCTGACAGCAGTGTCGATCCTCTAGATGAGATGCTGGAAAAAAACCACAGCACTTTCATTCCATGCCATGGAAAGATGTATCGTTAGCAGCAGTTCATTCTGCCCCTCACTGTTGTGATGAGGATGCGGATATTCATTACACGCAGTGCTGAGTGCTGACCCAATGCCACTGAGGACAGATGCAGAAGGATCTGAGTTGTCCAAGAAGATGCAGGGCTGTGGCTACTCCAGCCTAGAGAGACCTGGCCAGGGGGGAAGTCTGGGCTGATCCTCATCAGGGCGGCAGATGAGAGACGGCGTGCAATCATGAGAGGCACGTGTCAGGAGCTATGATCAAATATCCTAAGGAAGGAAAAGACAGTAGGACACAAAGACAGCGGGACAGGCAAAGCTCCTGGAGTCACCTCCAAGGTGGCCACAGAGACCCATAGAACACATTTCGAATACTCTGGAGGGACATCATGCCAGCTGGGTAAGAGGCAAAGAAAGAGGAGCAGCCATTGCAGGCTGGCTAGAGACTGAGCGCGGGCTGGGCTTTGCCCTTTGACAATTTCTCTCTTGTGGACCTTGAAGTTGTTCTTATGCAGTAGACTGTCATAGCAGGAAATGAGCAGAGATCCTTCAATATGTCTCTTTCTCTTGCTCAGTTAGTTGCTTTCTCAAGAAAAAATAAAGTGAAGTCAATGCAAGTGGTCAGGGCTGATTGATCATACCTTCCAGGTTAAAGAAAATCAGTGCTTAAGCCAACCCCTTATTAGCACTATGATTCCAACCGCCGAGCCAGTTCAAGCTGACCTTCTTGGCAAGTGTGTTCATTTCCACACATTCTTCACAGAACACACGATCACACGCTGGCTGCATTTGTGTCTAAGGGGATGAGGGTATTTTCGGGTTGTATAATAAATCACCAGTTCACTTACTCTGTCCAGCATTTAGTGAGTTACAGTGTGTGTTCAAAATACAAAGAAATTGTAGTGAAATGTTTACAGGGCTGTGTTCACATTTGTTGGATACTTTGAGGGTTTTTGCTATTGTTTCTTTTGTTCCGTTTTATTTTGTAAATCGCCTAGATGGAATAAGAGAACTGAGCCCCTAGCCTCCTGCTCGTCTTTAGCTTCTAACCTTACATTTTCATCACTGTCTTGTTGCCGAAACAAAATGTCTGCAACTTAAAAGAGGGGAGCTTCATTTCACCTCACATTATCAGGGCTTCAGTCCACGCTGCCAACTCACACCCAGAAGTGACGCGGTGGAAGGACCTGTTGCTGAGGAACTTTGCTCGAGTCACGGTGGCTAGGAGACGGAGGAGGGACGTTGCGATATACACTTCCGGGTCACCCCTCCAGTGACCTCTTCTTCCTGCCAGACCCCTCCTGCCCCCACCACACTCCGCCACTGAACTCACAGGTGGATGAGTCCATCAGGTAACTCAACTACACAGCCAAAGCTTTGCGTCTGAGCGTGCGAGCTGTGGGGAACATTCCACACCCAAACCACAACACGCGGTGTATCCTTTGTCACATCTCATCATTTCAAAGTTAGGCCCCTCTTTCTGCCTAGGGATGTTTTGCTTTTGGTTTTTCCAACTGTTTTGTCGTGGAAATATCAGTCTTTTGTGGCCTTCTCTTTGCTCTTTCTCTTCTTGGTATCAATCATTAATGTTTTCCTCCTTAATTCCCTGACATCACGTTTCTTCTCCTTAAGATGTATTTGCTTCCACATCAGTTGTGAAATTTAACCTCCATCTGAGCTTCAGCACCTACTCTAGGGCCTGGTTCAGACTGGGTGGTGAGTCAATGTCATCCCCAGTTCATTTCATCAGGCACAAGTGTGCTTGCGTTACTGAAATCATTATCTAGTCTACAGATGCCATCCAGTAGACACCTCATACAAGGTTGTGATCACCTCCAAGTGTGAGGAAGTCCCTTGCCTTTGCACAAGGATCTTGCGGAGATGTGCGATCTAGCACATCTTACTGATGTTTTGAGCCTGGGTTAGTCATGATGGGGCCTAAAGCTGAGCCCCAGGAGGGGAGGATGTTAACGAGTGGCCTGGATGAATTAGACAGGCCTGGTTTGCTTCATGTTCAGCCTGAGCCAGTTTCCATGCACCTTAGAAAAATAAGGAAAATATTTAGGCCATGTTGCAATCCAAATAAGACAGAAATACTTTGTGATATACACGGGGGTTAGTGAGGGACTGTACAGAGCACACAGTGGGTGCCTGTCTCAGAATCATGCAGGGAGCAACTGGAGGACAGCTGAGAGCTCAGTGTAGCCCTCTGTGCATCCTGCTTCTGCTGCTCAGCTTATAAACACAATGGAACACCTTCCCAAGAAGACAGCAAGGATGATTGGCACACATCATCCTTGGGACCACGCTGGCATGGCAGAGCATCCCGCAACATCTTACTGCTTTTGATAAAATCCTCAGCCTGGCAGTGTGTCCCACCTTATAAAAACAGATTTATAGGTGCAAGAAGTACCCAGCCAACTTGACCTTCCCTTCCCTGAGCTTTCGCTGGGTAAGTTTTAGGGACCAGAAAAACATCAAAGACCCAAAAGCTTGGTTCAATACATACTGCTCCACCAACTTGTTACTTATTCAACAGGGCTTATTCAAATGCAGCAGAAAATTATGGAGAGGCAATCAAACAAATACCTTCTTTCAGTCACCCCACTGTGCTTTCACAGAAGCCATGAATGAAACAGGTGAGGTGCTGGCTGTGTTTCCTCAACTGCAAAGAAATAGGCTGAGATGTTTTCATCAGTGCTATCTATGAGCAGCCAACCATGGTGAGTCAGCTTTGCTCCTCACCACTGTTCCTTTTCTGGTACTTTCCATGGGCTCACTAACAGAGATGATGGGATGAGACAGGATTGGTACCTACCAAAATAGTGTTTATTCCATTTAGGATGGTTCTGTGGAATTCCATCCAAGACGGTACTGGCCTGCTGTAAGTTATCTTGTCTTGCGAGTTCTTGATGAGTAGTGAAGGCACTGAACAGCACGACAGGTACAGGTGTCTGCAAAAGCTGAGATGAGGACGTGTCCTCTGCTGAAGAAACAACTTCAAGAATTATGACCCTGTCATTTCAGTCTCAGAAAGGCCTCCAGAGGAAAGAAAAGATAGGCCTCTGTAAGAAGACTTTAAAGAAGTGTTTCTCTTTAGTGATTATTAGGTGGAAGGCGTTCTTCTGGGGAGGCAGAAGTCATGAATTCTCTGGGAAGCAGCACAGGCTGCCTCGGGAGGGACAGATCCTTCACCTCTGAGATGCGGGGACTTGGAACATTTTATAACTGTGAAGGTGACTCACATGAAGAGCACAGGACTGGCTTTGCTTTCACCGACTTTGTGATCACAGGAAAATTATTTAACATCTCTGGGCCTCAGCTTTACTGATCTATAAAATGTGAAAGGGAAGTTAATAATTGCAGCTTCCTCAGAGGGTTGTGTGAGAACTCTGTGTATGTATGCGTGTGTACATACAGATATACATACGGGCATGTACCACACATATCCTGATCCTCCACACCCAGGCTCCCAATACACTGGCTGTTTGTGTCCGTACTAGATGAGCTCAAAGGTGACTCCAACCAACTCTATTTTCTCTCTTACTTAAGTAGTGAGCAGAACACATGTATCTTTGAGAAAGACTGTGACTTACATTCTTGCTGTGACATTTATGAACTGTGTATCGAGAGAAACATGCATCGCGTTTTGAACCTCAGTTTCTCCTCTGTGAGAATGGTCACAGCTCTGCTGCATTGCTGCTGGAGGGTCCAGTGAGAGAGGGATGATAGCATGAAACTTGGCATCCAAATGGCTTGCGATCTCCTTGCTCCGAGCCAAGCCACTTGTCCTCCAAAATTTCATACTCTTTTGGTAAAATCAGAATAATAATAACTGCTGAAAATTAACACCAGTAAAACTCCTTGCACAGGGCATAATCTGTAATAAGGTCTTAAAGTTCTTTATGTTTCCTTTCCTGGCTTTTGTTCTGTGAAAAAGAGAAAGTACTATCAGTCTTAAGACCTCATAGAAGTGTTTTGAGGAGCTAATAAGGCAATAAGAATGAAATCAATTTTGAACTATAAAGTAGTGTGACAAAAAGTTGAACATAATGAGATCCAGGATTTATAATTCCCATCTTTCTCTCATAAAAAATTATGAGGAGCAAAAAAATTCCCTTTTAATATTCAAGAACCAATTATATGGGATAGCCATTTATTTATCTATTCAAAAAATATTCAGCAAATGTACAATGCATCAGAATATTATTTCAGTAGAAGTTTTTTATAGAATTATTTTCATCTAGTTCTAATGATAGCCTCAGTATTTGAAGAAAATGGGTTTTACAATAATAGGAGAAGTTGGTATTGAACAAAAACAAAGGCAGAAAAATTAAATCAAGTCAGATGTAAGAGAACGCAGGAGGATAAACATATATTTTTATACTCTAATGTTTTCCCCTTTGGAAACAATATAAAAATAACAACAATTTATTATTAAGTATTTATTTCAAAGCCTCTTCTATTGGCCCTGCTCATGAATGATGAGTGTGATTATTTCCTGTTCTCACAATCCAGCCACCTGAATTTTCACAGATGCTTGGTGTCTATAGAAAACTTGACTAAATCCTCAATATCTGTGTAACAATGTGTTATTCAAAATTAACCCATAGGTAGTGATATGTGTAGTATCTCCAAGAAAAACTATAGTTTGATGAAAGTGTAAAAATATTAACAACCAGCATTCAAGATTCTTAATTTTTCCCTAAGGAAGTGATTCATTAAAAAAAAAAAAAAAGCAAAGGATACAGAGGATCATTGCAGTTTTATCTATGACTGATGATACTGGAAACAAATATGCAAAGAATGGGAGAATAAATAGGTAAAGTATAAATATTCTTTCAGTTAATTACATTGGAGGCCTAAAACATGATAATCATAACTTCATCAAATTGGCTTAGTTTTTTCAATGAAACTTGGAAGGTAGAATTCAAAGTATTAAATTTATGTAAAATATATAAACTAAATATAAAGTTAAGATAAAATGATGTTTTCTTGTGCATAGAATATGCATGTTTTTGTTTTGCATTTTTAAAATTGGAATGTTTATTGGTAAATTACATATACACATCATAATTGCACTCCACAATAGGGATTTGTACCAGTATATGACACAACTTAATTCTCATTTTTTCCCGATAGCCCTACCCACTCTACCACCCCCCTATATACATAAAATTTGTTTCATTTCTTTTTTGTTATAATCTCATTATTTTTCCCCCTTTACCCTATTTCACTTTGAGTATTTTCTATTTCACAATATGTAACATACCATTCTAGAACTCATTTACATCTTTATATTCTCATACCAGAGAAAATATGTGATATTTACCTATCTGTGACCTATTTATTTCACTTATAAGGATATCCTCAAGGTATGTCCATTTAAGTATAAATGATTCAAATTTATCATTTTTTATGGCAGAGCAATACTCCATTCTGCAGAAGAACCATAGCTTTTTTATCCAGTCTCCAGTTGATGGACATTTGGATTATTTCCAAGATGTAGCAATCACAAACTGAGCTGCTATAAACATGGGTGCACATATGTCACTGTGATAAGAGCCTTTTAATTCTTTTGTGTATATACCTAGCAGGGTGATGGCTGGGTCAAATGGGACCTCCAATCCTAGCTTTTTGAGGAATCTCCAAACTGATCTCCACAGGGGTTGTACGAGTCTACAGTCCCACCAACAGTGGAGAAGGGTTCCTTCTTCTCCGCAGCCTCGCCAACTTTATTTTGCATTTAAAAAATTGTCTTTTGTTGTTTTGGATTTAATTGTATGTGTTTTCCCCTCAAATGGAATGAGTTCATTTTTTCTGTAATCATCTTTCGTTGGAAAATTAAGAGTCAGACTTTAATTATTTGCAGTTATTGCTTCCAGGTGAGGTGAAGGTAGGAGGAAGTGGTGATGAAAAAAGGTCAGTCTTATAACATTATTGAGACAGCCTAGAATGATCATGAACACACAAACTCTGTTTGAAGATCCATGACCCTCAACCTCTCTTGAATTCTTTTCTACAGTGTGCTTTTCTTGGCAGCCACATTTACCAGCATATGTGAAAATATTATCCAAAGTGCATTCTCTATTTGCAGAAATGTGACATGATAACATCCCTCAGAAAAAAGGGATTTGGTGGTGCACTTCCATCAAATTTCACTTGCTGTACTCCTCTGTGTCATGTCAACATTTTCCACTCTACCAGAGTGATTGGAAGACACAAGGAACAATACCAGTTCAACATCCTGTCACCATTCCCTTCCTTTTGCTTCATCCACAAATCTCCTACCCCTTGGAGCAGGCCAAAATGTCAAAGGAGAAACCATGGCTATTATTGCTTCTTTCCCAGGGAAATAATGTCAAAGATGAACAATGTTTATAGATCTAACCCAAATATTAGTCATAAAATGACCTTGCAGTCCTTGGGTGCATAGTAAGACACCTCACGCAAATTTACCAGCGTCAGTGAAAAACCAACCCAGCTTTCCAGACCATCTCCATCTGAACGAGGCGAGCTCTCACAACCCTAACGGAGGCAACTCCATCAGGCATGTCCAGGAGCACATTTGCCTGGGTTGTTTACTGTGCAATCCTCATTTGGATTTGTTCCATACCAAGAAAACACAGAGCCTTTGGGGAATGATATGAGTAGAGTGGAGATCTCTTTTCAAGGCCTCTTTTCTGGGAAAAATAAAAAAGAAAGGATTTGCATGGAACTGCACTTTTCAGGGTCAGAGAGAAGGATTTAAAAGGCTCTAAAGTCCTCTCTGATCCCCAATAAATGTTTTTCAGTGATAGGTTGACCTGCATTCTCCTTTGTCTTTATTTCCTTATAGCACTTATCAAAATGCAAATATTAGTGAAAAATATCCAAATAAGATGGTGACCAAAGTATGACTTAACTTCTCTCTCCCTACATCTCCACTGAAATTATTACAAGATTTTTTTTTTTTTTTTTTTTTTTTTAGAATTGGTGAAAAGTGGCATTTGTGCTACATCTTAGAGAAATATCCATCACCATGCTCCAGACCTCTGCTAAATGGAACCAAAATTTGAAAGGGCTGTTGGTAAAACAAACTGGCCATCCCAAATAAATGTGGGGGATCTATACAGTTCCTCAAAATTCCAAATTTTCAAACTAAGAAAGCCACACAAGGGGCTTTGCATTCAGATATTTTTTATAGAGAATTTATCATAGATTTGACAACTTTGCGAGAATGTTATTTAAGGAAGAGAATTTTCCTCTGTTCACAAGAGTTCAGTAGTTTGCTACTTGCTTTGTATCTGAATAAGAAGCCAAATAGGAAACCAGATGCAAAAGGGATGATTCTTGGGACAATAATTTAAGCGAAGACAGAGAAACCCACAATGAGAGGGCTTGTGGCTTTAGCCGTCTTCTGTCACCTGGAAATGCGCACTTATATCAACTCACTCTCCACCTATTACCTGAGAAACCAGATGAAGAGTGAGAGAAAACAAAGGCCATCTAGACACCTCCCTTCAAAGTTGAAAGAAGGTAAATTGAGAACATTTCCTGTGAAATACAAGCCATAGTCAAAGCGCTAGATAATATAGTACTGTGAGGTCACTTAGGAGGACCCCTTCCCCATTCCTTAATTGCTTTCTCAGATATAAGTTTAAAGTCAGGCATTAGTTAATAAATGGAAGCTGAATAAAATAAAGGAACTCCAGACAGAAATTAAAATGCATTAGAAGATTTAAAATTGACTTTGGAAGCAGCGAAGGACAGAATTGACATTGTTTAATTCCAGGCTGCAATAGAGAAGGCATAGAAAACACTTCAAAAATGAGGAAGAGGGGCCAGGGATTTAGCTCAATGGTTCTGGTGCCTGTCTTGCAAGCGCAAGGCCCGGGTTCGATCCCGGTAACCATATATAACAATGCTGAATATGGTGGCTCACCAGCAATGAGCACTACACACCACAATGCTGGGCTTGCTGGCTTTTGCCTGGAATCCTAGCACTCAGGAGGCAGAGGCAGGATGATTGCTGTGAATTCAAGGCTAAGTTCAAGGCCAACCTGAGCTACAAAAGCCAGACCTTGTCTAAAAAAAAAAGGAAAGCAGAATTTTAAAATAAAGAAGGAAGAAAGGAGGAAAATAAGATGGCAAGTATATAGGACAAAAACAGTGATCATTTTATTGATGACTGTGAGTGAAAACTGGAATGATCAAAAGACAAATATGGGAAGTGTAACAAAAGAACTACAGACAGCAGAATGCTTAATATGGAAACACCATAGACATTTCTATTAAAATACAGAATAAGACAAAGGTAAATATATGTCTCATGAATTTTATTGTATATATTTAATCTCCTCTTTCATTTCATTCATTTTATTTGTTCCCTTTTATCCCTACCCAAGTCCCATTCCTTTCTATATATAGAAGTATTGTTGAAAGAGGTTTTTATATAGCTGTTTTAAAAGGTATTTTTACACAAAATTCATGTTTCTAAAAATATAGGCCAGTAAGTGTTGAGTACTATGCAGGGTCAGCTGCTAACAAGAGCAAGCAGAGCCCTTGTCAGTTATCTCAAAAACCCCCTCATATTCCTAAGCTGACAACTTGCTTGCCCTACTTCAGCAACTGAAAGTTATTGTTCTTCCTTTTCTAGATTCAAGATAAATGAGCTCACACAATATCTAGTGTTTTATGCCTGGCTTCCTGCCCTTGACTTAATGCTTTTAGTTCACACAGGTTGATGGTTGTATCAATAAGTGTCTTTATCCTTTGTTTGTTGCTATACCAAAATATTCTGAGGCTAGGTAGCTAATAAAGAAACAATGGCTTATTTAGCTCACAGTTTTCGGTGTGGAAGGTCCATGATATGGTGGTCCTTTCTGTGGAGTCTCTGATGAACTTCTGACTATGTCACTGGATGGTGGGTAATGTCATGACAAGAAAATGTGTGAGTGGCACTCGACAATACATAGGCAATCATAGGCATGCTCTTTCCTCAGGTGATTATTACCTGATCTTACAGGAAGTAGTCCAATCACAGGACACCTACACACTTTTGAGAGGTGTGCATTAATCCTATCTGAGGCTGATCTCATGAGTTCATTATGAACTACCTCCTACCTCCTCTCAATGCCATCACATTGGGACCAAGTTCCCAGCACTTAAAACTTTGAGGTACAACTCATTTCCAAACTACATCAACAGGCCACCCATTTTTTGCTTTTCAATATGTTCATACTTTGTTGTTCTGCAGTTGATACCCTCAGCCTCTGTTCCTGCATGTCACAGCATTCATCTTGAGCTATGGGTTCACCATCTACTCAGTGAGTTTACTGATCTTTTGCTCCATCCCTTATCTTTCCCTTGTAAATATCTATCCTTCTTTTATTACTCAATTCAAAAATCACTCTCCTTATTAAGACTCATCAGATTCTCATGGGCACCCTCTTCCACAGGCTTAATCTTCGGGCCCCCCCTTTACTGAAGTTATCTTAGGTGTTAATTTGCTAGTAACTGTACCAGGCTGACAGCATACTTTTTCTCTGAATCTCCAGGTAGTGGCCCTATAGATGACATCAGCATTCTTTACTTTGGGTCACTGTTCATGAAATGTTCACTGTGCTTTCTGAGCATGGCCATGAGTAGAATTTGTTTGTCAGATGAAGAATTTGAGTCCTAGACTTGTGGAGACTCACTCAAAGTTACAGAATCCAGATTATTGGTTTTGGATGCATAATCCAAGACATCTTCCAAAAGGCCAACTTTGCTTATTACATTTATGCTGAAAGAGAGTTGGATGTTGGCTAGCAAGAAGCTGGAGCAGTGGAGGAGTTAGGAGAAAAGCACCTTAGAGGACAGGCCTGAGTAGACTATTTTATTTTGTTAGTATTGTTAATAAAATTCATATTGTAGATAATACATCCTAAACCAAAATTTAGCAATGGAATGAAGCCCTATTGCTCAAAGACATTCACTGTTTGTAGGAAAATAACTTCATGGTGCATCGAGAATGCACCAGATCCATCCTTAGGAGAACTGAGATGATGGTCATTTGAATTATTTCCTGTATGCTATGATACATGTAATGAACACTAGTCACAGAAGACCATCCTTGGTACTAAGGACTGGTTTCATGGAAGACAAATTTTCCATGGACAGAAAGTAGGGAGTTGTGAGGATGGTTTCAGAATAGATTCTCATCATGCATGTGCCACCTAGATACCTCACAGGTGCAGTTCACAGTGTGGTTTGCAGCCCTGTGAGAATCTAATATGACTGCTAATTTGGTAGGAGGTAGAACTCAGGTCGTAGTGCGAGGCATGGGGAATGGCTGTCAACACAGGTAAAGCTCTGCACACCAGCCCAGCGGCTGCTCACTTCATATAAGCCATAGTTCTTTAAAAGCTAAGATGATGGAGGGTGGCCTGAAGGGGGACCAGGCATTGACGTTGGGATCCTGAGTCCAGAGAATGAGTTAATAGTAGAAATAACATAATCAGAAAGCCAGAAACCTGTAGCCAAAAGAGCCAGGATGCATGCATAGTTTCAACAATGCATAATAATAACTGCCCCAAACCTCACTTTCTCCTAAATTGGATCATTACACTTTTGACTTTACAAAGAGTGATTCAAATGAGACAACACTTCTGAACAAGGTTTGCAATGCGTGTCACAATGTGAGCATTTCTTATAAACTAGAAGTCGTCTCCATGACCAAGCCAACAGATGGCTCCAAGACAAACATCCCCTAATTATCTGGAAAATTTACACATCCTTTCTGACATCTCCCCTCCAGCCTTAGGTGGCCTGCTCACGCTCACATCTAGAATCATACGACTGCCTAAAACCCAGTACTGAGAGCAAGCCATAGCAGTTCTGCCTCCATTCTGTCCAGAAAAGCACCAACACGGGGGATCAGAGCTGTCCGCTTATTTCAGGATCATGACCTATAAGTGAACTGTTACTCAGTCAGGATGAGGAGGGAGCTTACAGAGGGCAAGGCCACCAGATCAAGTTAGAAGGCTGCATCCCATACAAGGCTACTCAGCCACAGTAGCGACAGGGCCCTGAAGTCCAGCCGAGGATCCTCTGGTCAAGCCCAGGCTCTGATGTAAGGCCACATCCTTCCAGGGGAAGGGAAAAGGATTTCCTTTTCCTTGGGACACAAGTGCTACCCACTAGCTGAACTTACCTGAGGACTGCTGTCCAGTCAGTGGTTTGGGGTAAGACACAGGAGTCACCACTTCCTTTTTATTTTGTAAAATCAGGTTATAGTGCTGACAAGAAGCATCAATTTGGCATAAAGGAGAGATGAAGCCGAATCCAGGTAGAACAAGACTGAGTTGACCTGAGAACCGACTGCTCCTTTCTCTTTCCATCTCTCTTCAGTGGTTTCAAGTCATTGGTTTAAAATCAGCGTGGTGGAAGAGTATAGTCCACGGAAACAGGCAAAGACTGTATATCAGCTCCATCTCCCCTCGGAGAGCCAGTAGTTAAATATTTACTATCTCTGCATTCAGAGCAAGCCTGAAGAAAAAACTGAGATCTACAAACCTGTTAAGCACCTTTAGTGTATCCCTGATGCCTAATCAACCTGTGGTATAGTTACCTCTGGCTCTGTAAGGTATGTCACTAGCCATTTTAAGCACGTTAAATGATCACCTGAAGTTCTCTCCCGGCTCAAGACCTCCCCTCACATCCAGCTCTGCATGGCTAACTTTGAAGCTCGTGGTCTTTCCGTCACATTATATAGGGTTTTGCTGAAATCCAAAGTCCATAATTCTGAGATGGCTCACCAACCGCGCTTGCTTATCACATTAATTCTCTTTAGCATTTTTATTTCCCCCAGAGACATGGAAGCATTTGCAAGGCCAATGCAGCGCTTCCAGAATTTTCTTCAGGACTGCTCTTGGGACCTGAAAGTCAGCCTTCCCAATGAGATCCTTCTTCAAAGAAATCATCCAAGAGTCGAGGAAGCCTGAGTTCAGGAACCGCACTGAGCTTTCTGACAGTGAGAAAATACATGACTACTCTGGCAACTGCAGTGTTCTGAACAGCTTTGGAAGAGTATTCTATCAATTATATGGTCCCTCTGGGAGTCCCATTAATGTTAAAATGTCTTGTGAGACTAGCTAAAGACTTGCACAAAGAAAAAGTCTCCTATGAAGGCTTCCTTAAATTTATGGTTTTTAAGAGAAAACTTTACGTGCTTTTCCCTTTGCATGTGATACAAGAATAGATGATTCTTCTTAGAATGTTTTAAGAGAATTATCTTAGAAAATGAAGGGATGACCTCAGACCAGAACCAGCACTGTATAAGAGAGGATGTGGAGACCAAACAGAAGGAAATCATGGATCCTTGGGTACAGATTCTGGCTCTCCAACTTATTATATCAATGATGATGATTATTATTTAATGAGCAACTTTTGGGTGGATCAGGAAGTTAACAGTCTGTTTTGTTTAACTCCAACATAGCAGTACAACATATGCATTACTCCTATTTTAAATGTGGGCACACCAAGGGCACAGAGGTCAAATAAACTCAGCCAGTGTAGACAGGCATTATGGTAGGCAGCTTCTGAAATGACTGTTCACAGCCCCTGCTTCCTGGACCACCACTTTCCTTTTGTTCATGGTTGCACTTTCTGCTCTACTAGTTACTCACCGTCAACCAGAGTCTAAATACAGTGCATCCTCCATATATCGGTGTGTTCTGTGAAGGAAGAATTCATATGTTCAATTCATTTGTAAGTCTGACAAGGTGAGTCTTACACACCTTTGACATCTATATACAATGCAAAGCATTAGAAAAGTAAATATATACACACAAATACTGTAAGCAAACTGTTTTTCCAATTGCATTTAGCTTGAAATGGTGGTGTAGTATAGTAAATAAATGGGAAGAACAACTGTGGTGATGTCTGGCAGGCACATGAGCTATTTGCACTATTTGCATCTAAGAATATTTGTAAAGCAAGGTTCATTCATATCTGTGAAAGTTCATAATTCAAATGTTGTAAGTTGGGGACATACTGTGTATTAAATGCAAAATCCATGTATAAATCATTTCTAAATTAAAATGGGAATGATAGATGCACTTGTATTCTGGGGTCTACTCCATCCTATCCAGTAGGTAAATCATCCCTTTCTCTTAATGTATCCACACTGTACATGCTGGCCTCTCCCTAGTTACTCAGTTGCTGTCTCTGTTATCAAATCAACAGCTGTGGAATTGCAACGTTGGTGTTCAAACATCTTTACATATTACACTGGAAAGCACAACATGCTAGAAATTTAGATCTGACAAAGAAAGGCCTAAAGTACTTCTTTTAATTGAACATTTCAACGTGCTGTGCCTGAGGGAAGAAAAGAATGATGCTGAGGCTGCTGAGATCTATGTTCAGTAGTTATTAATCTCATATTATGCCTAATTTATAAGTTCAAGTTTGAATAGTTTTGTGTAGATACAAAGAACACACCGCATTACAGGGCTTGGCACTGTCTCTGGCTTCAAGTATCCACCAGGGGCTTTAGAACACACCTTTATAGATACAGGGAGCTGCTGTATTTATACATTTATGTAATCTCCTCCTCTCGTGTGGATGGGACATAGTAATTTGTCACTAGTAAACAGAATAGAGTGCATGTCATGATTGAGGTTAGATTATACAAGCCTATGACTTTCATCTGACTGGTGCTGTAACTTGCTTTCCCTCTTGCCTACTCTTTCATTGGAACCAATTTCCACGTGTCTTACGACACTCACATGGCAAGGAACTGAGAATGGCCTCAAGTTGGCAGCCAGACTCCCGGTGCAGCTGCCCATAAGGAGTGAGTCCTGCCAACAACTACTGAGTGAGCTTGGAAGTGGATCTAGCTTCCTGTGCACCTTGGGGTGACCATGCTGTGACTGACACCGTGATTACAGCTTTGTAGGAGGCTAAGGACACAGCAAGGATGTAGACGACCCCTGTACATTACAGAAATAGCACAGACAGAACCAGATGACCAAATGACATGTTTCCTAGATTCCTGGCCCATAGAACCTGTGAGATAATAAGAATGTGTTCTTTTAAGATGATTCATTTTGGGTTATTTGTTACACAGTGACACATAAATACTACAGGAGAGAGAAATGAGGTTTGCAGCCAAGCTTCCAACTCTATGACACCATCTTCTTCCAGTACACTGATTCTTTACAGCTCATGTGACTGTTGACAAATTACTACAACCCTGAAACTCCTTATAGACATGAATCAAATAAGGATAATGCTTATATTACACAGTTATGCAGCAGTTTAACTGAGATAAGATGCATTATGCCTTTGGCCTATCCACCTGTTAAAATAGGAAAGATAAGAAAATAGCAAAAGGTTACTATGGGAGAATGCCTGAGTAATACTGAACTGTGTACAATAGTGAGCTTTGAAAAGAAAGCATACTGGGAAGGAAAAATGTGGGAAGCACAGTCATTACATGATGTGATATATCCATTTTATGTCTCTGATTTCACATCTCCTTGGAACAGTGATAATAGCACTCTGAACAGGAAAATGAGACATATGTATATAATTGTTGCAACATAGAATACATATAATAGACAATGAACAGACTGCAGCATTTTTACAATATTTTTCTAATGTTCTTTCTGTGAATATTGATGGCCTACCAGGGATCTGCTGCAGGTGAATAAAGAACTTCTGAAGTGAGGCCTTTTCTTTATTCCTCATCGTATCTTACCTTTCTCTCTCTCCTCTCAGAATGCATCACATGTCTAAAGATTCATGCTTTGAGTTTCCCATCTCAATCACTTTTCCCTTCTCTACCCTTCAGATCTTATTATTGTAAGACTTCCTCATAAGTAGTTATGCCCTAAAAGGACAATTTTTAAAGGGAAAGCTTCCATTCAAGTGTCTGATTTCCTGCTCAGGGAATTCTGCTAAAGGATTAAGCATCGTTCATGTAAGCTCAGACCTATGGTTGCTGCTGATGTCCTAAGAACACATGTGCCACTTACTAGGTAACTTTACAAACCATAGAAGTTTTGGTTATTTACATATCTCTACTGTCTGGCAGAGAACTCAGCTTAGAGAAATTAATAAACCAACATTTAAAGAATCGACAGACAACCAGTTTGATTTTCTCCTATCTAACCAGGCCTGAATTTACCTAGCTTACAGGATCAGACAAGATTGGGCATGTCCAGGTTACTAGGGTTGTAGACTTACTGTCTGATTTTCTAAAAATCCCTGCATTCATCATAAATTTTGTCCTGTGGGATTTCTTGGTATACTAAAATACAGGTGGCAATCTCACTGTGGTGGGTTTTCCCAACTGTTACTAACTCTTATATCCAGGTATAGCTGATTAAAAACCACAAAAGTTTCCTTATGGGCCATAA